>APFE030898728.1:2002-15240 GCA_000404065.3 Pinus taeda
AATAATGTTGTTAGAGGTGCTGCTATTCTCCCATAATTCTTAACAAACTTGCGATAATACCCTGTCAACCCGAGAAATCCTCGCAGATGATTTATGGATGTGGGGATTTTCCATTCCTTAATGGCTTTAATTTTTGCTAGGGTCTACCTTAACTCCTTCATGAGATACAATATGACCCAAATATTCCACCTCCTGGACTCCAAAGAAACATTTGGATCTTTTTTGCATATAATTGTTTCTCCTCCAATAGTTGTAGCACCCTGTCAACATGTTCAACATGATCCTTCCAAGACTTGTTGTAGATTAGTATATCATCAAAAAATACTAACACACATTTTCTAAGGAATGGTTTGAAAATTGAATTCATCAAACCTTGAAATGTTGAAGGTGCATTGGTAAGGCCAAAAGGCATGACCAAAAATTCATAATGCCCCTCATGAGTTCTAAATGTTGTTTTTGGAATGTCTTCAGTCTTCATTCTGATTTGATGATATCCTGAACGAAGATCCAACTTGGTGAAGTAAATTGATCCATGCAATTCATCCAGTAATTCATCAATGATAGGAACGGGAAACTTATCTTTAGTAGTGAGCTTGTTGAGCTCCCTATAATCCAGACACATGCACCATGATCCATCCTTCTTGTGCACCAATACTACTGGAGCAGAGAAAGAACTTTGACTCGGTTGAATTATACCAGCCTCTAGCACTTCTGCAACCATACGTTCAATTTCACTCTTTTGGGCATAGGATATCTGTACGGCCTGATGTTTGGAGGAACACTTCCTGGAATCAGATGAATAGCATGATCATGATCACGAATAGGTGGGAGACCTTTGGGAGTCTCAAATACCTTGGAATGATTGTCCAAGACTATTTGGAGATCTTGAGAAATAGATGATTCCAATGTGGAAACATCTAGCGAACATTAATTGTGCAATTTACACCTTTTTGTTCCTTTTTTAGAATCTTTGTCATACCATTAGAGCTTATTATCTTTCCCGGTTTCCCTGCAATACCTCTTAATACAACTTCCTTTCCTTCCATAGAAATTTCATGAAAAGTTCTTGAAAATTAAAAGCTATTGTACCCAAGGATTGTAGCCATTGGACTCCTAATACAACATCAGCACCTCCCATTGGAATGGAGAGCATTGGGCTAGTCAATACATATTCTCCATGGATAGCTTGATATTATGGCACTTTCCAGAGCAATTTATTGTTCCTCCATTTGCAATCATCACTTGACACTCTGGTGCTGGATATAAGAAGCAATTCAATTCTTTTTCTACCTTACAATGAATAAAATTGTGAGTACTTCTTGAATCAATCAACACTATTATCTTTTTCTTCTTGATTTGTCCTTCTATCTTGATCGTTTGAGGAGTGGTAATTCTCGCCAATGCATTACAAGATATGGTCGGATTCATTTGTTCTTCATCTAGGCTTTGTTCCTGGAGTATATCCTCTTCTTTTGACCTTTCTTGCTCATTTTATTCTTTCTCTTCACAATCTATGTAGAATAATTTCTTCTCAGCACACTTATGACCTTTAGTGTATTTGCTATCACAATTGTAACAAAGCCCTTTTGCTCTTTTTTCTTCTAATTGTTATGGTGTCAACCTTATAGGTTGTGGAAGACTAGGGGCAACTCTTCCATCTTTATAGTTGTGAGTGGTATGCTTCTTGGTTGCTATAATTTTGCTTTCCATTTTTCTTGCTAACCTGAATGCCTTCTCTAATGAGTCAGGTTCCCAAAGGCGAACATCATGTTGGATATTATCCTTTAAAGACCCTATGAAAACAACAATCCTATGCTCCTCTGGAATATCTTTTACACTTATGTTCAATTTTTGGAACTCCTCAATGTGCTCCATTATTGAACCCTTTTGTTTGAGACTTATCAATTGGCTAAAAAAAGTGTTGCTTTTTGTATCCTCATAATGTGCTACAAATTCTTCAGTAAAAATTGCCCAAGTGATAGATTGTTTACGAGAGAAAAGCCATTGATACCATACAAACTGATTTGGTTCCAAATATAAAGTTTCCATACGTACCTTTTGTGTGTTTTGCACATTATTGAGATCGAAAAATTGCTCCATCTGTAACATCCATGTTGCGCGATCCTTGCCATCAAACTTCCTCATATCGATTTTTGGAATATGGTGGATCTTTGATCCAACATTAGAGTCTTTGGAATCATTATTAACATTTATTTTGTTCTCATCATGAGTTTCCTTTAGTACCTTTTCACCATTAGTGACCATTCCTTGTTGCAACTTATTCATATTTATTGTCAATTCTTCCATCTTATCATCCATGCCATCAATTTTAGCATCCATGCCATTCATCTTAGCATCCATGCCATTCAACTTAGCTTCCATGTCATCCATCTTAGTTTCTATGCCCTTCTTTAAATAATCCATCTTAGCTTCTACATCTTTCCTTAAACCATCCATCTTAGATTTTGTTGCTTTTTGTTCAAGTGACACTTTTTGCACTTGTTCTTGTAATTTTGATATATCATGTAGCATTTCTTCCTCTTCTTCATGAGTCATGCTAGAGCTTTCAGGTTCCTTACTAGGTGTTTGCATTTCCTTTCCTCGAGGCATTAGTTACTGATAATAATGCTCTACTATGCCCTTTGAATTCCTTCAAAATAAATTTCAAACCAATCCTAAGCAAAAATTTGAAAGAATCTACACACCTTTTTTCACTTTGTAGGAGCTCGATATTGCCTCTGATGTATCTTTGTACATTCAAATCTTCCAGTTTTGAAATTGTGACCTTTGGTAGCCCTCTGTGTCCTCTTTCCAATGCCACTAGTCTGATCCAAATTGGATCCTTTAAGGAAGAGTTATGTGAAATCTCCCACGGTGACCTAATTATGGACTAGTTCAGTAGGGTGAACTTGTACAATGTACCATGAGTCCTTGTTTCATCTTTTGCCTCTAAAAAATATATACAAGAAACTACATTCTGTCCTCTTTCTGTACCTTCTTATAGAATTTCAATCTAATTCCCAGAGAAAAAGTTATGATGATTTTCCCCAGGTCACCTGTTTAGAATGTAATTCAGGAGTCTGCAAAAAGTTCAACTTCCTCAGATCATATCTCTGCACATATAGTGCAAAACGCTCTGAAATTCGGATCCGAGATTCAACGCGATGTATTCGCAAATGGGTTTTTGTTTTAGCTTCTGAAATGGCACAGAAGAAAAGTTATTACGAAAATTCCACGATGACCTGTTTGGAGCAGTGACACCCTAGAATCCAAAGCTCTGATACCAAATGTTATGAACCAGCTCAAGAAAAGATAGAAAAGATAGATCAGTGCCTTCGAATTCAGCCTCTTCGAGGGGGAAACCTCCTTTACATTACATAAATGAACAAGTCTTGGATGATAGAAATGACAAAACCTCCTTTCTATATATAGGAGTCTAAGGAGTCACAATATAACCTAGCCGACCTAACAATAATAATATAAAGCCACAAAATTAACAATAGAGGGATTCTATGGGGCATAGTAATAACAATATGGGGGCAATAGGAGCGCAACAATATGAATAAGGGGTACAACTACAATAGTACTGGGGTAATCACTGGTATTATAGGGACCCAACAGTTTGACATGGAGTTGTTCTTGGACCAGGAAATGAAAGTTGGTCAATAAGCTAGACAATTTTGCCTTCATGCAAGAAACACATCACTCGAAAGAGTGTGGAAACAATAGCTTCCATGCTCTAAATATAGTCACGTCCAAGGAGTAGATTGTAATCTAATGGTCCTTGGACTACCATGACGTTCAAGTGAACGATTTTCCATCCCAAAGTTATCGGTAACTTAGGAAGGATCCCTAATGGTCGAGTGGTTCCTTTGTTAAAGCCTGACAAATTCTATGTAACAAGCATAAGCGATGGTGAACCAAGAGCTTTCCAAGCAGTTGAGGAAAGGATACTCACTGAAGCCCCTTCATCTATGATAGTGCTAGACACGATCATTTTTTAAACTTGTACTATGATCTGGAATGATACATTAGATGGAAGGCAGGATCTCGCTAGTTGATTCCAATTGAAGGATGTGACTAGACTGCTTGGAGGGGGTACCGAATAAATGGTTGAATGAACCCCTTGAGTAGCGGGAACTGGGGGATTCTCTTCTTGTTGTGAAGGAATGGGTGGATTGCCCCCAAGTTCATCGGACTTTGAAGTAACAAAAAGAATTTGAATAGTATCGTTCTCATTCTCTTTGGGAATGGTATCATCTGAAGGTGGATCTTCTGAAGGTAAAACTAGGTCGACCGCCATCTTGACCTGCTAACTTTGGTCTGGTATGGACTCAGAAGATTCAATTCCAACGATAGGTGTTTCGACTGACGATTGAGGCATGTTAGTCGGATTTTCAACTAGTAAAGGACTTGGGGAGAGTTTCTTGTATCTAGATGGAAGTCGCTGCAGTGAAGTAGGATGGTTACGCAAGACTCTTTTGGCCTCATCCAAAAAAGGAAAATGAGGAAGGTGATGGTCATCTTCACATAATCCACATCAAATTTTGACCTTTCTATTCTGTTCGTGAACTTCATTATTACTAGTTGATGGTGTGCTGTCAACATGACCACCAGAGGTTGATGACACCAGACGATGCGAACGGGGAGACCATTTTCTCAAGATCTGTGGAAGGCAAGGAAAATCTTGATGAAAATGGTCTCCTTTGCAAATTACACAATGATATTTAGGAGATTTAGTGTGTGGATTTTCACCAGATGATTCATGGTTGCCCGCTTGGTTAACTGACTGCTTCTTCTTCTCAGTCACCCGGTTACTAGCATCACTACTTTCACCAAGTGAAGAGGAATAAGGGGAGGGAGAAACAAACGTAGTAGAGGGAAAAGGGTCAACTTCAGTATCAACTGGTTACCGATTCGATTTTTGAGGAATTACAATATTATGAATGACAGAGGTTGAGAAAAGCCATACCGACAGACCAATTGTGATTCTTGGAAGGGACAATGTGGCCATATACGGAGCACCAATATTTCCCTAAGAAGAAAATGGACTAGGATTCCCCTCAAGAAGGATTCCTTGATTGGTGGACTCCATTATCTCAACCTAAGATCAGCGAAGGAATAGGGATGTTATTACGAATTAATAAATTTTAATGACGCTTTGACACAACTTTGCTTTTTCAATTTTTAAGAGTCGAGAAAAAGCTAAAGCTAACTCTAGTTCCCTTCAATTTTTAATGAGCCTAAAGTGACAAGTGCTCAAATGGACCTTTTCTTTTAAGGAGTCGAAAAGGAACGAAAGTGACTACTCTAGAAATCTAGATAGAGGGATTACCAAACCAATCCCAAAACTGAAATATACACCTTGGTGGTAAATTAAAGAGAGATTACCAAGGACTTACATACGGTAGTCAATCTTCCCAAATGCTATGTTCAGTGCATTGTCATCGATAGGGCAGTAGACACAGCTTCCTATGGATGAAGGATATAAGCCTATTGTGGTCTCCCAATATATACTCGACGATATGAGGAGCACAAGTCTGTGCTAGCACTTGTCGTATCAAAGAGGAGGAATCACCCAACCTTCGATGAAAACAATAGTTACTAGATTTTACGACGCCGGAACACGTCTCTAACCTAGACCTCTAGATGTGTTGTGTTAGGTTCTAAAGCGTTGTTAAGTTCATTGAAATTTATTTTAGAGTTGATCTTGCTTAGAATTTTTCCTTTCAAAGGTTCATCGTGTGATGTAGATGTAAAATTCCTAAATATGCAATTTAAAATGATAAACAATCATTGTTTATTTTGAGCAATGAAAATACTAGCTACTAAGGAAAGAAGATTATGATTCTTTCAAGCAAAGAGCAAAGAGCACACACTAAATGCACTTTTCCTAAATCATTTTTCGCACACAGTCTAAATGAAAATGCAAATGCATGTATTTGTTTTTCGTTCCCTTAATGTGAGAAATGCCAAAAAGGAAAGCTAAGCATAGATCTGAAATATTTTCTTCAAAGCGACATTTCGACAATTTCTTTTTCAAAACGGAAAGGAAGACAAAACGACACTTTTCAATTTCAAAGAGAAAATGCTTTAGAGACTTTAAATATCGACAAATCAAATCAAGCACATGACAAAAAGTTCAATCGACTATCCAGAGAAGGAAGACTCAATGACACTTCTCTTTTTGACACAAAACGACAGTTACAACTCTTTTTACACCAAAACGATGGATCGATTTATGAAACTTTTCGACAAAGGATTGAAAATGATGGACAAATACATAAAAACATTTACTAATCCTAATCAATGGAGGCTAAACTATGTAAAGAAAGGAGGCTTCAGCAATGAGATACTGTTCATAAGCAGTAAAACAACTAAATAGAGCTGAAAATAAGGACAAAAAACCAAATTTCAAGGAGAGAAATAGGATTACTCAGTCATCGCAACTGTTCTTCACAGAAATAGGGATGCATCTCACCTGCTACACTCGGGAAGTACGATGCATACTAGCTTCCAGTGACAAACAATGCGATGGGCTAGGGAGCGCAACTAAGATATGTTTTGGCTCAAATTTGCAACTAATTTCAGTGAGTTAAGTTGCGCTATTATGGATAGTAAAGAGAAAAGTACAGGGGTATGATCTTACGAGGTTATTGAGCTACCAACAGGGAATCTAGAATGCTTGCAAGTCAGATGTTCAAATCATAAACTAAATCGTAGATTGACTGAAGTAACATTCATCTACTTTGCAATTGCAGAGAAAGAGAAGTTCGAAGGCTATCTGGCTAACTTTAGGCTCCGTCTATAGATTATAAAGCAAAAAATCAACAACAAACAAGCAAAATATTTGATCCCCAGTGGAGTCACCATTTTGTTTACGGAAAAACTAGTCTCCTTTCGATCTACTAGTCCCACTAGGATTGGCAGCTATCCTAGAAACAAACAATCAAAGCAATTTGCGATTTCCTCTATGTATGATAGATAAGAGAGAAGCAAAGGGACCAACCTGGATCTTCCGCTTGACTCCTTGCTTGATTTCTCCCCCCCTTGATAGAGCTTGCAACTCCTCTCCTACTTGTCCTGCTTAGGGAATACATGTAGAAACAAAGTAACAAAACACTATCAAAGCATCTCAATATATTATATCATAAACAATGTAGAATCAGAAATACATTGAACATATAATGGCATCCACAAATAACAAGATTCACAAGTACACGATTGTATGGAGGAAAACTCAAAGAACTTTATTAAAATAGAAGGGAAAATTACAACCCAGCTGTCTGATCCAGCATCATCCTCCAAGCATCAAAGCCCTCTTCAACTCATGAAAAGCAAGATCACCCAATAATACAATATTCTTTCTCAAAGACAAACTATCAGCACTTCCTTACAAATTACAAAATTCTAGCCTTTAGATCTCTCAGATGAGGGATCCATTTATAGATGTCTGTAAGGTTGTGAATCATCTCTGGGTTTTTGATTAGTGTCATTCCACTTGTTGTTCTTAGTTCCACTTGGAGATTTCTTAGATCTCTTACTCATCCCTAGGCGAACTCAGAGAGGCAAGTGTCATAGGAGAAGTTTCTAGAAGATTCCATGAGCATCCACTTAGCAAACTGTCTCGAACATTTGTCCATTGTCACTCATCACAACCCACAGAAGGCCTCTTCAGTATGCATCACACCTAGCTAGTGTAGAATTCAGTATGCATCACACCCTCACAGTGGAGCAGTCACTATCGTCTAGTTTTGGCTAGTTCTGAGTGGTTTTTTAGGTGGAACTTCTGGGGCATGATGTAATCATTTGACCATGATCCTTTAGGGTGTGAAACAACACTACTAGGGGTTAGAGAGCCCTTGGTTTATCAACATATAAGATTGGGGTTGCAGTGCCCATATATGTCTATAAAATTGGTGCACATAGATGTGCGACTAGATGTAGTTATATGCCAGGGGATGCAAGGATACCTAGTTATATGCAATAGTGTGCAGGGTTGCACTGTAGACTAAGGGAGTGATAGTAGCAGGGATATTTCTTAATGAGGATGTCAGGAATGCGATTGGGATGGACATACCCAAATTGGGAGAGTGGATCGGTCACGGGATGGGCCGAGAGTGTACACATGGGTTCCTAATCATACTTAGAGGAACCCACGCGTCTCTCACTCATTGGAATCGTAGGAAGTTGAGGAGAGCCTTGTTGTGTCCTATCGAGGCCTACATTCTGGATAACAGGACCTAGAATACTTGCTTGAGACAAATCTATGGCAGTCAGTGCCTCAAGGGCATGATACAGATTCCTCGATGGAGGAGCAAGGTCAGTACACAAGTTGGTAGCCACAAGATAGGAGATGAGGTGATCTTCTACAGGGATGGTATACCATTCATCTTTGAGTTCACACTTGGGGAGTCAATTGTGAGGGAGTTGTATGATGCACTTCTAAAGAGACAATCTCAGGCATTACAGGAGCCTGAGGGATAGTAGATGGTAGACTTGTCTATAGGAGGGTGCCCAAACTCCAAGCAGTGTCCAGGTGGATCATCAGGAGTTGGGATAGCGGATTTCACTACATGGTCTGGCAAGAGTATGGCATATTGGCATGCTTGGGACAAATTCGTGATACTTGGGGTCCACCTATGGTATACATAGAAGGGTTAGAAGTGAGGAACAAATGGACTCTAGCAGGTCGTAGTGCTACGGAGTGACAATCCATGAGGAGTGGGATTTATGGACCTCTAGTATGGTTATGAGAACTAAGGATCTAGTTGATGTGGGGGACACTCCATTACTTAGTGAGTAAGGTTGGGATATTCCATGATCTAGTTCATTATTAGGTTAACACATGGGGGATCACTGAAGTATTCATAATATGGCAAGGTAGGTGGTTGTTCAGGATTGGGGTCAACCATGGAGTGATAGGCGCAAGAATCGTTGAATCCCCTTGGCAGGTTGAGAATAACCTTGATCATCACATATATTATGGTCAAGAGTTGCATGAGATGAGGCTTTGGTACAAGCATGTTAGATAGTTAGTCATGAATAGAGTGTCATAGGGTCTACAAGGGAGTTTCTTCCTACAATGGGCTTGGGATCCTGGCATCACAATACTTGACAATTCAACTACCTTTAGGGGTGAGTTGGGTTTGACAGGGGGAGATCATTTTGACCTTCCATTGGATTTGACTGATTCTTTATTGGCATGGGGGACTTTACTAGCATGGAGTGATGACCAACAGAGGGAGTTCAGGGTAAGCTAATGTGAGCAAGGATTTATTTACACAGGAGTTGGATTGTATCTTCAGGTGCCCACCCTTCGAGTACATGAGATGAATGACTTAATAGAGCATCTACACGGGGAGATAGATAGGGCTATATATGATTGTCTTGCTTTCTTTACTGAAAGTATGCAGAGGGAATCAGGTCCCTATACTAGGTTGGACAGTGAGTGGAGCAACAGGTGCTTCACGTTGACCAGGATGGCTAGGGGTCCTAGTATCGAGGGACTCCTTCATGAAAAAATAATGTTGGGGACAGGGATGACTCAGTGGCACATTTGGAACCCTGGTATCATTTGAAATAGCCATTTGGGTAAGCTGATAGAGGGGGTGTTTGTTCAGGCATTGCTTGAGGATAAACAATTTTTGGTGGGGAGGACTGTAATGTCCCCAATTAATAATTTTTCTAAGGAAATTCTCAAGCTTGCAATTTTTGGCAATTAATAAATATTTGGCATACAAGCTTAGGAAAAGTGGGTGAAAAATGAAAATTTATAAAGGTGCCATAGCCAAATATTAGAAAAGCCAAGAAATTCGATTGGAAGTGGAGAGTGGGGGCCACTCCAAGGGAGTACGCACCCATTGGAGGAATTTGAATTGGGTGAGAGAGGGAATTTGATGGGTAGATCACACAAGGCGAATGAGGGATGGATAGCTATAAATTGGAGGTGTGGCTCTCATTTTAGGGTCATTTAGACATTTTATTATCCATTGTTACTGTAATTGTTCAGATGACTTACAAGTGCTTCTTAGCACAAGAGCTTCCCAAGGAGTGAAGATCTACCTTCTTGTTGGTGAACCTTGAGTGTCACCATAGGAAGGATTTCAATCTTATTTGGAGGCTAGGAGAGGGGCATCACACAACACTACACAATTTTGGTTCAACTGGGACAGAGAAGGGAGAGCCACACAGTCATAGAAGGAGATTGGTGCCAGAGATGAAGGTTGTATTGTTTTTTGGATGTTTCTTGGAAAATTTATGATATTAGGAGTAGGATTTGTAGGTGGAGAGTGAGTCCTGTATGCAGGATGGAATTGTTGGGTGTAGAGATCATGACATCACCTACAAGCCTGCGCAGTGATTTGTGGGGGTCAAGTGAGTGGAGTCTTAGAAAGAGGATTGAGGAGTTGGATTGCTCAGATTTCTGTTGGAGGATCATCGGGGGGAGTTTCTTGGCATTTTGGGAGCAAATAAAAATTATTCTCTGCTACAAGTGATAATTTTTGGTTGTGGAGAAGGGCCAAGCTATTTGGGGACAAATTTTGAGGGTCAAAACCATAGAAAACCCTTTCTGAGTTTTTATGGGATTTTGGCAAGGATCACAACTCTAAATTTACATAATTTTATGGGTAGTTTTGAGGGGCTAAATCAAGGGGCCAAGTCAATTAGCAGTATAGAAAAAACTGGACCAACGTAGATTTCTGGAGGGACAAACTATTACAATAGTTGGGCATTGAGAGATTGATCCCCTGGGGCTTATAGCTTGCCTTGAGCAAGCTCGGGTGAACACCTTCCAATTTTTATTATACTCCAATAGTTTACATATAATAAAATTGGTCATTTTGGTGTTCCGGAGCACTTTTTTGTTTATAGGTGTTTGCTGAAATTTGTTGTGTTGTTATTTATGTGCATGTCTTTAATTATCATTGTAAAAGTTCTATTTGGAACATTACATGGAGTGAAATCCCCACTCCATTACTTCTAATGTTCATTGAATTGTGCACATATGTAGATCTCTTTGAGAAGCACAACTCACTATGAGTAATCTCTCATGAGGTTTCAAGCTTAAATGCATTGCATGTGTTTATGGTCTCGATCACATGTGTCCCACTAATAATTTGGTAGTGATGTGGTAGCATTAGTGGCATATCATTAGGACTCTTACCAAAGTGAATATGGGTGGGAAGCCGCCACAATAATTAAAGAATAATTCAATCATTGTATAAGTGCTTCTAGGGGTTTGTTCAGCTCCATAGATGTCACTTGTGGTGGTCAAGGCTAATATAGGTAGGTTGGGGTAATTTCTTTTTAATCCTTCCTGTTTAAGGTCCTTATGTTTTTCATCACCTCAAACATCTTGGCTTTCACGAGGCACTTTTGTTGTATGTGGTTTGCTCTATGTTACTCTTAGGATCTTTTACAGTGCATGCTCTTTGGTTCGAATCTAGTTGTCCAAAGGGGTGTCTTATTTCTTTAATTAAATTTATATATTCACCATTGTTGATCAAATTATTCATTGTTCTAGAATATTGCAAAACCTTCCTCTTTAGGAGGAAGACCCACCACCAAAGAGATGTAGTACACTTTCACATTGGAAGACTTAGATCAAACTGAACCTAGGAGGGTTATTTTTGGTTCAGAGGAGGAAGAATAATTCATACTTGAAATGATAGCTAAAATTCCACCAGTACATGTAAACCTACCTTTGATGAATCATCTTGAAACCAAACATTTACACAACCTTTTTCTTTATTTTCTCATCATAAAGTTGGTGAGAATGATGCTTCAAACATGGGAGAGATGGGACCATCTTCTCCATTTATGTTAGGGATTTATAGTATGACTTCCTCACTACCTTCAATTAGAGTGATGGGTTTTAACCTTCCAAATTTCACTGTGTCTCCCTTCTTTCTTTGGGGCATAACACCAATTGTTTCTACAACCTTGGTTAGTTTCCCTAGTTTTTTAGTGTCCATCCCTCTTCCTAGATTTTTGTTTTGTATATGGGAAATTTTGATCCCACACTCCGGAGCTAGTGTTATTCCCACCTAGTTCAAATTATTCCTATTGATACTATCTCTAGTATGGTAAAATCATCTACAATGAATATTCTAGGGAAATCTACATCTTTTTCTAGTCACTTCGAGAGTAATAACATTTTCATAGGATCACTTTATCCTTGGGCTAATTTTTCATGAGAGGGAATTCCTTTCACTAGAGACTTAGGTATATTTGGAGGGGATAGCTTATCTACGGGAATTGTCCCAATTAGTACCGTGTTTCCCATGAGCTTTTCTATTTATGGCAATACTTTTGCATTAGGAGGCCATCATTCTAAAATCCTATTAGTAGTCATGCTTTTGGGAGTTCCTTTGTCCTTGGGGGAAATCCCCTGAGGAGAAACAATCCTTCTCTCACTATGACTGGTCCAAGGTTTCAATAATCCAAGCTTAATAATCCCTTTGGTAATATTTCTTGATCCAAAAAGCTATCCTATGGGGGGATTGCAAGGTTCGTATAGGGTACCACCTTTACCTCTAGACCCATTTAACCAAAATCAACTTCCATTTCTAGTGTCATTTGAATTTCTATATTTTTATTAACTTATAAAGGATCCAATATTTATGACCCTTGGTTGCTACCCATGCCCATTAAGTTACCCTGAGATATATTGAAATTTGATGGTAAACTAGGAGAGAACCCAACTACACCCATCACTATCTAGCACTTATAGTGTTGATGTAATTATTTGGTAGATGATAGTATAAGATTACATCTATTCTAGTGAACCTTGATTAGAGATGTTGCAAAATAGTACATCAAACTTGATAAGGCATTCTACCATGAATGTTCATCCTTCGAATCGACTTTTTAAAAACATTTACAGTTACCTTCACAACAAGAGATCAAAACTAATCTCATGTGTACCTTTGGGTAGGATACTTCCACCCACATTTATGATCAGTTCCATGAGTGGAGGTGACATAAGTGGTTGGATTAGGACCAAAATTCTTGATCACATATTGAAATATTGGTTTAAAATTAGTTTAAAATTGGAAAGGATGTAGCTTTGGCTATGGTAGCTACTAAGGAGTAGACTATCTTACATTCCAAACATATTGACTTAATTTATTCACAAGCAAGAACCTTATATGATATTATTCCCAATACTCCTCAAGCATCGAGTAATATTCCACATTCAAAATTAGGACCACATGTGTTAGAAAATTATATAT
>APFE030898732.1:0-12219 GCA_000404065.3 Pinus taeda
TTGTACCTGAAAACAACATGTAGAGAAACACCACGAATGTAATAGGAAACAACTAAACAATCTACTTGAAGAGTCAAGGAACCTCAAGCTATCGACATACAATTTCAACATGCGATAAAGGAAACAAGCTATTGATTTGTATTAATATAAATCAAAGTAAAACTTACAACCGAACCTTCATGTCGTAAGTCTCCTCGAAGGTTTCCATCGGTATGTCTCCATAAGCATTTACTTGTGAACCATCTCCCAAGGGAGCAAATGACTCTCTCTTCAGTTCGAAAGGTTGATGCTAGAAAGTTCTCAAATCAACTCTCCTCAAACAATATAAAGCCAAAATACATATGAGGCTACTTCCACACTCCAATAACACTCTCTACCTCTACTCCACTCTTAGAAACCTAAAACTATCAACTTACATCTAGCTATTATCCAGTTACATCCAAGCTACCTCCAAGCTTGCTCCAAGCTAACTGATCTCATTCATCGAGGAGACATGTATAGGAGGGAAAGGTTCCATAAGAGATGGGAGGAAGAGATTATCTCTTAGGGAGGTTTCACAAAAGGTGGAACAACTATCCCAGAGGAGAGAGGCGAGCTCAACTGACACAACAACTAGCCCTAGGACCGCCCATGAAGCAATTTCATCTTGAAGTTTCGACGAGTTGTTTAAAAAACTTGCCAAATCTGGGTCGGCGCGGGTGCAACATAGGGACAGAGCGAAGACTCTGCTAGGGCTAATGTTAACTTGACCATCTTCGTGGGAGGGATAACTTCTGACCCTTGACGACCTAGAAACTTAGGTAGAAAGGGGTCTGCTTCAGGGATAATGAACTGAGATAGTCTTCCTAAGATTACAAGGAAGGTTTTGGTTGAGGAATCTCTTTTGTGAGTTATTTGAGCATGTTTTGGATACCATTGTCATTTATTGCAATAACCAAAAGTGGGATTCACCTTTCATAGAACCCCATTTTCCAGGACCGCTCATAGCATATTGATATCAGGTTCCACTTTATCCAGGATATAATACAATGGGGAGCAATAAGTCTCCATCACATCAGGAGTAATGAACAAGTTGCTGACATTTTCACAAAGCCCTTGGGGAAGGCCAAGTTCTTAGCCTTCTGAGAGAGGTTTGGAGTCGTGGAAAGGCCCTCCCATGAGGGTCACTCTTGAGTTGGACATTGAGCTTTAGGAGCTCCTAGGGGCATGGGGTACTTCTTTGAGCTATATGAGCACAAAGTGAGTGGTTCAACTTCCCTTATGGAGTATATATACCCCAATATGATTGAGCACAAGGTGAGTGTTCCACCTTCCCCTATGGAGGAAAATATTTGAGAATAGGGTGAGTGGTTCACCTTCCCTATGGTTGATGTCATATGCATAGGATGAGTGGTTCATCTTCTCCTATGAGTAGGATGAGTGGTTCACCTTCTCCTATGATTGCCCCAACATACATCATACCCTTACTATCTGAGACTCTTGGGAAGTACCTCTCATTTGTCCAATGAGATGGGAAAAGTGGTTATCGGCCATATCACTACAGAGTGACGCATGGTATACAGTCATAATCCCTTTGTCTCCTTAATTAAGGGATAATCTCCTTTATTTTAGGAATAACTGTTGCATGACTTCAGAAAGACTTCTAACTTGAATTTATCCAACTAATTAATCCATAACGAATTAATTAATTATTTCCAAGCAGATGGTGAGACTAAATTCGATTTTGATTCACTATTTTAATTCAAGGACAAATTAAAATTGGAATATTCTGGATTCTATTTTTATCATTTCTTGTTGCTATTTTCAACAGATGGGGTCGAGGATGTCAGTTTGGGCTCCTTTCCCCTATAATGATGGAACTACCTCAAGGGATAAGTCCTTCTCCCACGAGAAGAGGATCCACCTCCCATTCATATTTCCTATATAAACCTCCCTTCTTCCTAAACACAAGCTAGTCCTGGTATTATAGTGGCAGAATTTTAGTTTGAGTAGACAAGCAAGCTATTACTAGTTGTAACTATCTAGTTGTGCAAGGGAGAAGTGTGTTTTGGTTTGGAGTGAAGTCTAACGGGAAGAGCTTTAAAACTATTGTTGATTGAGGCCATCATGGAATGCTAGCAGAGGTGTGTGGGAACCTGGTTTTGTTAGAGGAGGACTGCAACGTCAAGACAAATGGTTGTAATCTCTCTTTGATATTAATATATGCAACCATCGATAGATTTCCTACATGTTTTGTAATATTATATATTCATGGCTTAATGTTTCTTGACTTGTTAAGTAGGTTTAATTACAATTTGTCTATTATTGTGTTTGTGTGTTGTTGTCGTATACTTGTTTTAAGAGCTTGAGAAGGAAGCGAGAGATAGCTGGAGTGAGCAAGCAAGGACATCATCAAGAATGATAAGCGACCAAGAGGTAGGCCCTCTTGATTGATTCTAACCTAAGGAAATATTCCATAGAATGTATATGTTGTGGCTAGACCCATTATCGGGCTAGAGGAATTCGTCCATGTCCGCAATTATAATTTTACTTCACCACACCTATAAACATGGGATTAATTTCCCACTCAAGGTAGTGGTAAGGTTGGGGGTAGGAGAACTAACTGCCACAATGGGAACATGGGACTAATCACCCACTCAACGTAATGGTTAGGTTTTTAAGGTTTACTATTGCCTTTGTTTTTTGGTGTTTAAAAAAACCTTGACATGGTATAAGGGCCATGGAAGAGGTTCAATTCCTCGAGTTGCATTTGAGGGGGGACGTTGGAGTGATTGTCACACTAACCTCATTATGAATCGATTAGGTGGAATAACCACCACCTTAGGAACATGGGACTAACCACCCACTAAAGGTAATGACAAGGGTTTGGAAGTTTACTACTACGTGCAGGTTTTGGTGTAATGGAAAACCTCAACATACATATTTACTTAATACAATTAAATGTGTGTGTGTGTGTGTGTATAAGCCCCAAGGATTAACTCAGTTGGTCAAAATCAGTGCCTCGCCATTCGGGAGGTCACAGGGTCCATGCTCTCCGAAGCCCTTGGGGTTAGGCCTAGCTAGCGGGCCGCGGGGCTAGATTCCCTTTGGGGTCGATCGGCCAGATTTTTCCGTGGACGTAACCGCCACCCATTGACCAGGGTGTCGGTGAACCACAACAAAAAAAATAAAAAAATAAAAAACTATATTTAATACAACTAATATCTATATTTTCGTCATATATATATTATAAGCGCACACGCACACAAACACACACACTTACTTTTTCTCTCTATATGCATCTTTACATATTTAATTAATACAAGTACTTTGTTTTATTGTAGTAAATTGTTAGATATATCAACAAAATTTCCATCAAAATTTTGATATCCAAAAATAGTTGTAAGGATTACAAGGACTTTGCCTCCCATACACTCATGTTATAATTAATATGAAACATCCTGAACTTTTCATTATATCACAGTGCCATCATATGATATTTAATTAAGGGTTTCCTATACTAGACCTTAATGTTTTTGGAAATTTGAATAGAACTCAACAATCGATATAGAGAAATACAGAGTGAGCCATAACTTTATGGAAAATATCATACATGGCATTACCTTTAAGGATGCTTACCAATCAATGCCTCAATATTTGTCTTCTTATATGTCTAATCCTTATTTTTGTTTAAGTGAGGGATTATTTTGTTCTAGGAATGAAAAAGATTTTGTTAAAATGAGGTTTGATTGGGGTATAATTAATAATGGAAAAAGATTCTTTAAATCTTGACCACTAAGATACTTATTTTGAATAACTTTCTTTTATGATTGATCTTGATAGGTAAGGTTCTATACATGTTTGTCTCATTTGATTTTAGATAGAAGAAAATTATTATACATATATATCACAATCCAAGGAAATTGCCATAATAAGAAAGAACGTGTTGTTCATATATTATCATAGAAATGTTGTTACAAGCATTGTGGCTCACTGTTAGACATCTCAACCTTTATATCATCTTCCTATCACACTACTTGATGCATACATCTACCGACAAAATTCTACATTTAGATTCTATCTCTATCAAACTTACCATGAGTCTATCTCTTTGATTCTTATAGCCAACATAGGCTCTCACATAAAATAATTGAAATTAATTCCGTCATTGAGGTCTCCACCTAAGGTTCATTATGCTTCCTCGAAATGTTCCATACTTGGTTTGCAACAATTATTTTTCATGGTTGCTATTCCGATTCTCTCCTTCATGTTATAACTTTATATCCACATCAACATCAATCCATATTCCATGTTCAAGTGGCTTTACATAATTGCCTTTGCATGTGATCCATTACTCACCTTTTCTTCCTGGAAACAACAATGATATGTACAATCTCCCATCTCGATTCAAGTTATATGATACTATTCTCTAGGATGTAATAAAACTTTGACTTGTTAGCCCTTGATCCACATGTAGATTTTTCTATCTCAGTTGGTATTGGTGGTACATTATCACAATGCTTTTACACGTCCACTATTAGTCATGTTCAATCTATTCTTCAACATAACTTCTTTCCTTTCACCATTTAGCATTATGTTTCCTTCTTGATACCATCATGGCTTGTCTAATCTCATAATGATTTCTCATCATTTGATGTCACTTTGTAAAATTGGGTTTTCCCTCCAATTACATATCGACATTCCCTTTCCCTTAAGGCATGCATTTATGTAGCTTTACCTAGTTGCCATGAATCACTTTGTTGATGGTCTCTTTTCCCCACTATAATTCCCTCTTATCAAAATCCTTCTTCCACTGGGAGCCCATTGACCCAATGTTCTCTTCCTTAACTCATCTCCAATTAATCTAGACTCGTCTTTTTTCCTTTTCTTTATAATGTTTACAATCTTTGTGCTTGTGCAATTAACACACTCTAAACTTTTGTGTTCTCTTCTTCTATTGTTGGTTTGCATCATATCTCTCCTTTGTAAATGAGTAAATGAGACTCTCGTATTCTTTATCTCAATCTATTGGTGCTCCTTCCTTGTTCACGTTTCCTCATGTCGTGAAGTCATAAAACAAGACGAGAAAATAGTGTATAACTTGCCAATATCTCTTCATTTTGATAATTTCTAAGGATTTTTAAAGTTTTTAGAGTTTTGGTGACTTTTAAGATGCATGTTTTTATTATATAAAATTTGGGTGAAGCATTTTTAATATGGTTTTTTTGAAGAGAGAGAGAGAGAGTATATGAATTAAATTTAGTCTGGAATGTTTTCCTTATATTGAAATCTAAATAGTTTTGAACTCCATCCTTCCCAAAATGATTGAATAGACGGAGAATTAAGATGTGAGTTGTAATGGTTTAAATTATTTTATCAAAGAGGATGATCAATTATCATATATTCAATGTTGAATCCCAAACTCATTATGAAAAAGGTCTGATCAAATTTGTTTTGTTTGAAAATATTACTATTGCTAAAAGAAAATCTAGATATAAAAAATTAAAAATAATAATAATAACAACAACATGATATATTTTGAATTTTAAAATACCTTATTCATAATTAATTTAATTCCAAATCCAACTCTTCATCGAAGAATTGGTAACTTAATTGGTTGGGAGCACTCTCTCATTCTGAGGACAATTCAGTTCCAAAAGATAAATTAAAAACTTTTATTGTACTTACCGAAAGTATAATTTTTTATTAAATTATAAATTTCCAAAATATAATCAGTTGAAACGAGGGCTTGAACTTCCTGGGTAACGTTTCGTTGGCGGGATTTGAACCCAGGATTTGAACCTCTGACCACATGGGTAACGTTCTGTTCCCGGTATGGGCGTATAAATATTTATGTCATATGTCATATTATGGTGCTGCTGCATAACTGTGAACCTTATTCGCTGTGGTTGTGGTTGCATATATGCAGGTCTCTCTGTGGTGGTTTCCAACGTCCCTGAAATGCATTTCGCAGTTTCAATGGCATGGGCCGTTCTTAACACAATGCCTGCTCTGCTCAATTCAAACCAATTCTTGCCTCTCGTCACAGACGGAACTCAGCCTCAGCCTCAACCTAGTACTCAGAGCTAGATCCATCGTCACAAAACCTGACCTCCGCCCGCTGTTGCGCTTTAATTCAATTCAATTCTCTGATACCCATGGAAATTGGTTTGCACAGCCCAAAAAAGTAGGTCTATATGGTGCTGATAGATAAACAGGGCCATGGAACTTGGCTAACAAGCAGGTCTGATAATGTATGTATGTATAAAATGTGTAACTTATCTCCAAGAATTTGGGAGGATTAAATAATTGAATCGTATTATATTGTGGTGCAGGAGTTATGTTGGGAGCTAAGCGGTTATAGCATGTATCAACTATGCAGAGGACGCATATATTTCAGAGTAATCTCAACTGAATACTTTTCCTTTTCTCACATGACGTGACTCAGAGAGTTGCATGACCTGTACTTGTACTGTGCTGAAAGTATATTATGCGGGGCATGGTTATCTTGGATTATTTCTCTCCCTTTAAAGGTCGACAGGACAGTATAAAAATAGTGGTAAGATTCGTCTAATCCTTTCATTCCAAAATTTCATTCTGTAGATGTTAGGATTCCAGATTATGCACTGTTTTGTTTTGTTTTTACACCAGGTTATTCTCACAAAGGAATTGGGTTCGGGTGGGAGTGGGCACGAGGGTATTTTAATTTAATTGGATAATTTAATCTAGTGAATTTTATCAATTTGATGATTTGATTGTTCTAATTCATTTTCAGCGTTGATGATTTGATTGTTGTAATTCATTTTTAGTGGTGTGATGGGCTCTCCACTGGGATGGGATGGACGCACTGAGGAGACCACTCCACTCCACTCCACTGATTGATGGGCTTTAAGATACACCATAAATATTAAATTTATTTATTTTTGGCTGGGTAGATAAACCATAAATATTAAATTTTAACAGTTAGGAGTAAAAAACATCGTAAAAGAAAAATAATATATATAAAGCATTTGTGCATTTTTTGTTATAGGAATTTATGCAAAGTAGTTTTGTATGCAAAATATTTATGTATAGCATAGATTGTCATTGACTTTTAAAATATATTATTTTTGCAGATAATGACTGGAATATATGTGTATGGCCAAAGCATTCACATCTCCATCATGTTCATGACATAAGACACATTGATCCTCTTCAAAAGAAATTAACATTTATGTATTCATTCTGTAATTACTCTTGAAAATCTCATGATAATAAAAATTATTTTTATGTTTGAAGGGGCTAAAAGCCCCTTCTCAATTCCCTTGAGAATGAACCATGGTCATTCTTAAGGGCTTGTGCATCCTCTCTCCCTTTCCACTTTTTAGTTTTTACTTTTCCTCTTTGGTTATGTTTAAAAATAATTAGCATCATAGGTTTTAAGTTAATAACTTCTTAATTGTTAGTATGCATGGTTTACACATTTTAAATTTTAAATATATTAAAATAGTTCTTGTTTGTGTAGTGATGTGTATTCATATTCTTTTCATGTAGCGTTTGATGATCGCTGACATTTTTTAGTTTGTTCATGATTGTGTATGACAATGTTTGCTCTTTGAGTTATATTTAGTGTTTGTATTTACAATGAATGTGAATTGCATGTTGATATGTGTTCTAAAATGTGTGTATGTGTGTCCCCCTTAGGAATGACTATCTACAACATGTCTTCTGCCATGATTCAAATTTGATGTGCAATATGTGTATATTTGCAACATTTTGTGTGCGATGATCAAAATTTGATGGGTGACATTTGTATGTTTTTGTATTTACAATATTATTTGTGTACGGTGATCAAAATTTGTTGTGTATTCATGATTGTAGCAATGTTTGTGGTTTTAGTTCCATTTGTATGCTTGTGTATTTACAATGATTGTGTATAGCATTTTGATATGTACTCCGCAATGTGTGTGAATTTCATTTGCCAATGCCTAATATCTCCATGTGCTTGTATCTTATCCATTTGCAACATTTTTAGGGTGTAACTGATACGTGATGCTTGTATGTTTGTGTATTTGCAACATTTCTGGATGACGATAAAAATGGAAGTGCAATGTTTGTGAATTTTCTTTTACAATTCTTCTGGAGTAATAAACAATTCAGTGATGCCTAATGTTTGTGTGCTTACAAAACTTGATGTGTATTCATGATATTTATTGAGGAATGACTATCTACAACATGCTTTCTGTGATGATTCAAATTTGATGTGCGATATGTGTATATTTGCAACATTTTGTGTGCGATGATCAAAATTTGATGGGTGACATTTGTATGTTTTTGTATTTTCAACATTCTTTGTGTGCGGTGATCAAAATTTATTGTGTATTCATGATTGTAGCAATGTTTGTGGTTTTAGTTCCATTTGTATGCCTGTGTATTTTCAATGATTGTGTATGACATTTTGATATGCAATCTGCAATGTGTGTGAATTTCATTTGCCAATGCTTACTCTCTCCATGTGCTTGTATCTTATGCATTTGCAACATTTTTAGGGTGTAACTGAGATGTGATGCTTGTATGTTTGTGTATTTGCAACATTTTTGGGTGACGATAAAATATGGAAGTGCAATGTTTGTGAGTTTTCTTTTTCAGTTCTTCTTGAGTAATAAACAATTCAATGATTCCTCATGTTTGTGTGCTTACAAAACTTGATGTGTATTTTGGAATGACTATCTACAACATGTTTTCTGCGATGATTCAAATTTGATGTGCGATATGTGTATATTTGCAAGATTTTGTGTGCAATGATCAAAATTTTATGGGTGACATTTGTACGTTTTTGCATTTACAACATTCTTTGTGTATGGTGATCAAAATTTGTTGTGTATTCATGATTGTAGCAATGTTTGTGATTTTAGTTCCATTTGTATGCCTGTGTATTTACAATGATTGTGTATGACATTTTGATATGTACTCTGCAATGTGTGTGAATTTTATTTGCCAATGCTTAGTATCTCTATGTGCTTGTATCTTATGCATTTGCAACATTTTTAGGGTGTAACTGATACGTGATGCTTGTATGTTTGTGTATTTGCAACATATTTGGGTGACGATAAAAAATGGAAGTGCAATGTTTGTGTGTTTTCTTTTACACTTCTGCATGAGTAATAAACAATTCAATGATGCCTAATGTTTGTGTGCTTACAAAATTTGATGTGTATTCACGATTGTAACCATGCTTGTGTTTTGAGTTTGGTTTGCATAGTATTTACAATGATTGTGCATGACATGTTGATATGTACTTTGAAGTGTGTGAATTTATTTTGTCATTGCTCACTATCCGCACAGGTTTGTATTTTTATGCATTTACAACGTTTTTTTGTGTTTGACATGTCATGTTCGTATGTTTCACATTTCTCAGGGTTTGTGTATTTATAATATCTTCGCTTGTACTAATTACAAATTTGGTGCTTATCTTTTTGCAATAATAAAAAAAATTATGCCTAATGTTTCATGTTTACAAAATTTGATATATATTCATGTATTAATGGAAATTTGATGTGCATTGATGATAATGTATTCAGTTTATTGTTTGGGTTTCCTTTATATCTATGCATTTTGAATGAATGTGGGTCACATATTGTATGTAATTTAAATTAAAATAAAATATTGTCATTGCTCATTGTCCACATAGGTTTTTATGTTCATGCATTTACAACATTTTTTGTGTATGGCATGTCTTGTTTGTATGTTTAACATTTTTTGGGGTTTGTGTATCTATAATATCTTTACCTGTATTGATTACAAATTTGATGCTTATTTTTCTACAGTAATCAAAATTTTTATGCCTAATGTTTTCATGTTTACAAAATTTGATATCTACTCATGTATTAATGGAAATTTGATGTGCATTGATGATTATGTATAAAATTTAATGTTTGGGTTTCCTTTATATCTATGCATGTAGAATGATTGTGGCTCACATATTGTATGTAATCTAAAATAAAATGAAACATTGGGATTGCTCATTGTCCACATAGATTTGTATATTTATGCAAATTTTACAACGTTTTTTGTGTTTGGCATGTTATGTTTGTATATTTCACATTTTTTTGGGGTTTGTGTATTTATAGTATCTTTGCTTGTACTGATTACAAATTTGATGCTTATTTTTCTGCAATAATAAAAATGTAAGCCTAATGTTTTCGTGTTTACAAAATTTGATATCTACTCATGTATTAACGGAAATTTGATGTGCATTGATGATACTATATTAAATTTATTGTTTGGGCTTCCTTTATATCTATGCATTTAGAATGAATGTGGCTCACATCTTGTATGTAATTTAAAATAAAACAAAACATGGGGATTGGGGAGTGATGAGCGTAGTGTAATAATAGGCTAGAAGTGAGGGGGAGGCCAGATGAGCTTCCACCTTCACGTGGTTGGCCTCGTCAGTAGAGAATTTATAATTCTTGAAGCTAAGACAAGCTCTTTCTATAAATATGCACATACAAATATTATCTCTCAAATTCTTAACATCCAACATGCTCTAACCCCCTCCACACACACACTGTCTCTCTACACCCACTCCCCCCCCTTCCATGCCCCTCTCTCTCTCCACAACCCGCACCCTTCCATCCACTCTCTTTCTCTCTCTACACCTCGTCTCGCCTCCCCTTACTCACACACACTCTCTCTCTACACACTCTGGGGCAATGATTATATTTGATTTATATAATCATATGATTGCCTTTGAATAATTGTATTTAAATGATTATTTTATATTTGTATGATATGAATTTATAACATTATATCTCAAATTCATAACATCAAACCCCACCCCCTCTCTCTCACTCTCTCCTCGCCAACTTACCCCCCTTCCACAGCCTCCCCCACTCTCTCTCTCTCCACAACCCGTGCCTTTCCATCCATTCTCTCTCTCTAGAACCCCTTTCCCCTCCCCATACTCTCCCCTTTCCCCTCCCCATACTCTCCCCTTTCCCCTCACTCTTTTTATCTCTAGACACACTTTGGGACAATGATTATATTTTATTTGAATAATTATATTTGATTTGATATGAATTTATAATTTGGATTAAATTTTATATAATTTAAATTTGTACTTTTATAATTATTTAATTGTATTTTTATTAATATTGTTATTTATATAATCATTCTATTTTATTTGTAAATTCAATATTTAATAGTTTAAATTAGATTAGATTTAATTTAATATTAATAAAATATTTAATAATATATAACATGTATATAATAATAAATATTCAATATATATTGGTTAAAAAAATATTTACAATTGTATAATGCTTAAAATTTTAATATTATTGTTAAATAGAGTTATTTTGGATGGTTCGGAGGAAGAAATTGAATCCACCCTACTTAGTTTCAATTCTTGTAAATGCATGATGGATGTCGACAATGTTGACAATGTATTCTTCACATGAAATATAAAACATTGTATATATGAAAAAATATATTTACATATTATTAAAATTTTATATTTATTTATTATAATGTTTTTTATATAATAATTAAAATTTAATTTAAATCCAATATTAATAAAATATTATATTATATGATTTCTAAAAAATGCTAATTAAACAAATATGATTTAATCAATATTATCTATATTAGAATAAATGTGGTCTGTTTTTTTAATACACTTCAAGGCTTTATGAATGAATGCCAACTAGATTGAACTAACCTATATCAACTAAAGTTAACTAAGGGAAAAATAAAATATTTATTATTTATCTAAATATAAATAAAACTATGCATATCATAATGAAGACATGGAAAGCCATGACGCGCGCTCGTGAAGGGTTGGGCTAGGGTTTCTTCGGCCCCTGCGGCTCTGACACGGCCTCTGATCAGGCTTCTGTTCAATCCTTCACCGTAAGAGTCTACACCTGTCGCTCTCGGATATCGAACTGGTGACAGGATGGCTGAGAACGTGGAGCTGGAGATGGTTGACTATTCGGAAGAGCCCTTCCCGGATCGAATCATATTCGATAACCCTTGCTTCTCATCCAGCACTCCGTCGTTCACACCTCCCCTGGCTGCCGGACTGGATTCTTTGCGTCCTCCTGTGGGTTTATTTCCCCGGCACAGTATTGTTCCGCCTAATACTGGGCCGATCCCTATAGATCCCCCAATCTTTGAAGCCCCTTCTCTCTCTCCGGACGCTCTACACTTTCCCCCGACTCGCTCTCCCCCTGCGGCCATTCCACAGACCTCTGCTAC
>APFE030898733.1:4488-16934 GCA_000404065.3 Pinus taeda
GCCCATATTGTTACTATTGTGCCCCATAGAAGCCCACTATTATTATTATTGTGCCCTTACATTTTATTGTTATGTCGGCTCTGATTATGTTATGACCCCTTAGACTCCTATACATATAAAGGAGGTCTTTTCATTTGTATCATCCAAGAATTGTTCATTTATGTAATGTAAAGGAGGTTGCCCCCTCGAAGAGGCTGAATTCTAAGGTGTTGATCTATCTTTTCTATCTTTTCTTGAGCTGGTTTCATTACATTGATTTCCTTTTTACTGAAATTTTTACTAGATTTGGTGTGCCTAGAGAGATCGTTTCTGACAATGGTCCATAGTTTATTTCTAATCTGGTGCAAGGTGTGATGGAGAAATATAAGAATTGGCATAGGAAATCTACACCATATCACCCACAAGCAAATGGCTAGGTGGAATCCACAAACAAAGTCATTGATTCCATCCTCACAAAAATAGTAAATATGCACCGGAACGATTGGGCCGAAGGACTACTAGAAGCTTTGTGGGCATACCGAACCACTTGGAGAAATAGCACAAGACATACACCATATGAGCTGGTATATGGAAAAAAATTCATGTTGCCAATTGAATTGCAGATCAAAAATTTTAGAACTGCAGTTCAGTTGGGGCTAGATCTCTTCGAAGCACAACAACAACGTCTCCATCAATTGAGTGAGCTGGATGAATTTCAAAGGGATGATGTTCAAAAAAATATATTGATTCAGCAACAACGCAAAAGGTGGCATGACAACTGTATTCAGAAAAAGCAGTTTCACCTAGGTGATTGGGTACTCCTTTATGATTCTAGATTTAAATATTTCAAAGGAAAATTCCATACATGCTGGATGGGACCTTCTGAGGTGGTCTGAGTATTTGGGAATGGAGCGGTAGAGATTAAAACTATTGATGGACAAAGCTTAGTGTTCTTGGTGAATGGAGATAGATTAAATAAATATTTTCAGCCACTTGCCAAGAAGGATTTTACACAGCAAGTCCAACAACAATTTGAGATGGTAGTGATGGATGGTAATACCAACCTGTTGAAAACATGAACTCTTCTTCTTCTAATTATGAAAATCAATTTGCTGACATGATTGCAGAAGGATCAACCTGAAAAGCAGCTTGTTGGTGGGAAGATAAAAATTTTCTCAAAAAAGGAGGATGTTGCTTGATCTTTAGATGTGCTAGCTGCCACCAAGAAGAAGTAGGTTCAACAGGACCAACCCTTATACATGTTTGGGGTAACTAGCATCGATATTTTTATTCAAGTGACATTTAATTCTCGTTGCAGTCTTTTTTCTTGCACCAGTACATGCAAACTTTCCAAAAAAAATTCTGCCTTTCTTCATATCCCATTTTCGTAATTCCCCATCAATTTTCTTCTTCAATCCCAAAATGATTACGTTCCCATATTCTTTCAAATTCACCCTATCCATTTTGTAAATCCCACTTTTATCCCTTGAATTTTTTTCCCTATCCCACTTCTGTTTACTCCCTCTTGATGGTATTTTTCCTGGAATCCCTGTCATAAACTTCCTTCCCATTCTGAATTTTTCCCTTTTCCCACTTCTTTGTTTCCCCATGAGCTTATTGCAAGATCTAGTGCAGAAAGAACAAAAGGATGTGCTCATAAACATCAAAGAAATGGGGAAGCAAACCTTCCATATGATTGGAAGAGTCATGTTAAAGTCCAGCCTATGTTCTACCAAGATTTCCTGTTTTTTTCTTCAACAGATTTTCTGCTTGCACCAGTGCAAGCACGTTACAATATACGGTAGTGCAAGTAGAGCATCGCAGTATAGGTGATGCAAGCAGATTAGTGCAAGCACGCACCTTGTCAGAAATATAATGCATTTTGTTTTTCCATACAATATAGTGTGTATCATAAAGAAGTGGTTATTATGAAAATTTAGAAGAAGTCTTTTCGTTCGAACATTAAGTACTTTATGTTATCATGTATTAATTAGGGAGAAAATTATTTAAGTACAAAGTGTTTATGGTTAGAAATCATGATCATTTTAATGAGTGCTAAAGGTATTTTTAATGAATTATGAAGATGATGTTGATTATGTAACCATTGCTTGGCTATGATTACACCCCTTGTGAAATGATCATTTATGTCCTCAATTTGAAATCATTACTTCACCCGGCCGTTAAATCATTGCCTTAAAGTACATTAATCAATCTGACACACCTTGCAAAGTATGTTACGCATCCATGGCAATTTGAGGGATGTATTAAGTGATTGGATGGCAAGCTGGAAAAGAGCAGTGGATGGTTGGGTGCTTACCCATAAGAATCTGTGTTCCTCACTTGTTTCATGCAGAAGAGATATGGACTGTTCATAGCCGTTAAGCAAAAATGTCGCCCGTTAGAAGTGAGCCTTCGTCCCTCAGGAAAGTAGAGAAAATCGATAAATAACACAATAGCCTTGCATTATTGTAGGAATTAGGGTTTCTTCAGTTTTTACAGAGGTTTGATGGGCATGACAAGGAGGTGGCCCTACAATTTTCCAAGAGTTTTAAGGTTGACCGAGTCAAAATTGGCCTCTTGAGGTTTGAGGTCATAGAAGAATTCATTACAGAGGCCACAAGGTTAGAGAAAATTGGTGAGAAACGGTTCAAGAACCAGAAGTTAGAAAATAAGCGGTGGCGCCGATTTGTCATTGACAAGAAAATCCAGGTGAATTGGAAGAACGACATCCCCCATAACGCTCTATTGGATCAATGGTGAGATATCCTTTATATTTTGCAGAACTTTTTGACCTACGAGGAATGCTATTCCTCCACATTTGTTTACCATTTCAGAATATTGCTACATTTCGAAGCAAGCCAACACCTTCGGTGGAAAATCAATTTCCCCCACTTCTTGCTCGGGAGTTTAAAGAGAATGGCCAAGGGCATGCAAATTGGACGAGAAGACCAGGCCGACCGAAAATTATACCATCATGGTTTAATCAAGATCTTGGTCAAGAAGGAGTTGGAAGCTAAAGGCATGACCTCGGAAACACTATTAGAGCAGTTACACAAGAAGACACCCGCCAGGAAAAAGTCAAAGGACCTTGCTAGTCCAAGTCCAAGCAGGGGTCCGGTTAAAAACAATGTGGGAGATTCTTCTTGCACTAGTACAAAAAGGAAGTGGCCCATAGAGACAATGAAAGAGGAAGCCCCATATTCGATGGAGGAGGCAACCAATGCCTCCACTAAAAATAACCCCTCCCCTCAGACTACCTCTCCAGTGCATACAAGTTCCTCTGAAGGGCATAATTTGTCAGTCCTTGTGGACGCAGCGGCCCACTCCAAAGAAGTAGAATTTGAAGATGATGCCTTGCTGGCTACTTTTATTCATAAGCCTCAGAAGAATAAAGAAGGATCGAGTGCAAGCAAGGATTCGGTTGAAGGGTCAAATGATGATATGGCGTAGTCCCCATTTCGACAGGGTATTGAATCCCCTGCCACAATAGTTAAAGAGAAGGAAGCACATGGTACTGAATCCCTTGCCACAACAATTGAAGAGAATGAAGCACATGGTAATGAAATGCCTCCACTTGATGAGTTGGAGACACAAGCCTCTCATTTTAGTAGTCATATGGCCGAGCTGGAACACCAAGTTTAGAATTTAGAGGAGCTGCTGGTTAAAGAGCAGAATGATAAGCAACACAATAAGGAAGAATTGGCTGCGGAGGTCAAAAGGAATAAGAGAGAAGTCAGGGTGTGGAAGTATCGAGCTTTGTAGTGTTTTAGGCATCTCAAGAAGGAGACAAAGAAATTGGAGATCAAAGAGAGGAAGTCCAAGATAGTGCAGGCCAACATCAATATTACAGTACAGGATTGAAGTGAAGCACCCAAATTTTTGAGGTTTTTTGTAGGTAAAAATTTCTGTGAGGACACACAACAACTTAGGGATGGAAGGATGTTAGGCCCCTAAATTTCCCATATTCTTGTTCCTTTTCCCTTTATAAACCACAACTATTTACCTATGTTTTGCCCTTTTCACATACACTCATCCTGCACTAGTCCAAGCATGGTGATATATTTCACATGTACTTTATTTTTAATATTTATATCAATTTAGCGTTTAATTAATTATTTAATTCAGATTTCTTACTTTTAATTCATTTTTGTAACTTATCCTTATCTCCGATAAATACTTGGTAAATAAATCCACTTAACATTATTGCTGATTTAAGTGCAGGATCAAATCTTACACTATTGCCAGCATAGCAAATCCGCACAGCAGATCCAGACTTCCCTAACCACCACCATGTTTTGTGCAACATTGGCCATGAATATTAGATCACCCAAAGGTAGCCAAAGACAATACTGAAGCTACAGATTGCTTGAACAGAAGCTGAAGATTTGGCCCACGGCTAGCAAGTTCATTTGTCTATATTTGAAAGTCGAGAGGCTAAAATCTACATTTTGTTATGTAAATTGTTGACCGAATGACCTGTACTAAGTTTAGTAGTTACGACCTTGGGACGACGGTCTATAAATCACAGAATGTAAATAGAATTAGAGGAGATTTGTAGATAGAGGAGATAACAACACTGTGTTCCAAGTGGATTGTATATTTTTGTTATCGCCCAAATCTGGGCTGAACTATGTATTCCATGATATACTTTGCCTTAGTGAATTAATAGAAAGAAGGAGCTCCGCCTCATGCTTTTCAAATCTTATCTATTCTTTTAAGCTAATGAGTCTGATTTGAATTACTGAGTAGCATTGTTTCTTAGAAGGGAAACGAGCTGGCTGGCTAGGGCCCAACCAACCCAGCTCATTCACCCCATTTTCGATTTCATATTTATTTATGTGTTCTTGTTGTTAAAGTGTGATTTAATTGAATTATATTTCCATGCACATATATTCCTGCCAAAGAGTGAACGGATCCATTGTGTGAATTAGTTAGATTTACTTCCCTGTAATTTCCTCTCACACAATTTATTTTAGTTGGTTTCCCTACCTTGTCCAAGCAAGAGGAATGAACCTGCACCAGTGCATGTTGGTGTGATTAATCCTTTTCCTTTTCCTGCAATTTATTTTCATGCAATTCCTTTTGGTTGGGTTTCCTTGCCCAGTCCAAGCAAGAGAAGTGAACTTGCACCACTGCACATTGGTGTGATTAACCCTTTTCATTTTCCTGCAATTTATTTTCATGCAATTCCTTTGGTTGGTTTTCCTTGCCTGGTCAAAGCAAGAGAAATGAACCTGCACCAGTGCACGTTGGTGTGTTGCAACAAGTTTTTCTAGTATCTTTCATGCCATGTTTCTTCTTCGTTATTCCATGTCATATATATATGCAGATGGCAGGATTAATTCTTTAGTGGTTGTTTCCAGTTATGGTTATTTGATTTCATTCTACATGTAGTTAAGATCGAAAACATTTATTTTTTTACATGTGCAAGTTATTTCTGCAATTAAGTTTCATTTGCAATAATTAACTTTGATAAGGTACAAGAACTGGTTTCTTTTCATAGGATCTGAGTGCTCAGAACCCTTGAGGTTCGAGCCCTTGCATGAAGTCAAGAATATTTGGTAAGACACGATTTATACCACTTGCATAAATCTTTGTGCCTGCACTAGTGCAAGCAAATTGCGATAAGTGCAGCACTGACTAGTGCAAGAAGGAAACCTTTAAGAAAGTAATTTTAGGGGCCCATTTTATGAGACTACTAATGTTTCTACTAAAGAGGAATACAAGCATATATTTAGTGATTAAATATTGATTAGTTGGAGTGATTGTCTTTTTATTTTGATTCCTTTGCAAATGCATTCATTCTTGTTCTAGCACTAGATTACTTTGATGGTTCAGTTGTCTTTTACTCTTTCCAATTCGATTCTGCACATTCCCATTTAAGAAAGTAGGAATTTACATTAGGAAGGTTCATACCATCTCAAGAATTGCCTATGCTTCATCTCTAAGTTTACGGATCCCCCGGGTTGACAATTAAGTGTTGAGGAGTTGCTTAAGTGCAATTCCACCACCCAACAAGGATGGAGATCAAAACATTGATCTTCCAGATGACTGGTTCTCTGACAATGAAGGCATTTTGGTTTGATTGCAACTTTAGTTTTTGTGTATTTATGTTTGTCTTCAACTTTCTTAGAACTAGCTGACTTGATTTGTACAAGAAAACTTGCACTGACAAACTTAATGGTCCTTGAATAATTTGGGATATGCAAGTTAGCGTCATCTTTGACATATCCTAAGCCTCATCGATTTCTGTTTCTTTGGATTTTTTCCCATGGATTGATGATTGGTTTGGAAGAAAGTTGAGCTGGATCAGGGACCACTTCGAGACGTGAAGTTGGTTGGATCAATGACTTGGAATCATCAGCTGTATTTGTATTGTTCAAAGACTTGGAAGTGTCACTCTTCTCTAGCAACTCAGTTCTTTGTAGTTGTGATTCAAGTTGAAGGAACTCAATCATTTCATGTGCATGTTGAAGATGCACTTGAATATCAACAAGAGTTATTTTGCTGATGTTCACCATGTTGCCAGTTGATGATAAAATCAAATTGTTAAGAATTTGGGATAGCAGATTGTGTGTCGCCATGTTAGCTTGCTCACTTTGAATTCAGGCTCACTTGTACTGTTGCTTATTGCTGATGCTTTAAACACTTGATAGAGTTTTATAACTTGGTTGCTTGAACTCTTGATTTCATGCTCGCTTTGCTTGAATGCGTCACTGACACTTTATGAATGCTTCACTCAACTTCACACTGGCTCGTTTGTTGTATATGTTGTGCTTTGAACTTTTGCACTTGATTTTGATACGCTTGCTTGCTTGGTTGTTTGAAAGACACACTCGCTTGCTTTGCTGTTTGAATGAAATGCTCCCTTGATTTATTGCTTATTTCACTTACATTAAACACTGGCTTGATTTGATGCTCACTTGAAGAGTAGATGATCCGAATGGAAAATGGCATCAACCCATGGTATTCATCCACCCATGGAATTTACCCATGGTATTGTAAGTGGCATCCATCCATGGTATTGTAAGTGACATCTACCTATGGTATTAGTTCACCCATGGTATTTTCCCATGGTATTATGAAATCCACCCATGGTATTCATTCACCCATGGAATTGACCCGTGGTATTGTGACATCCACCCATGGTATTTATTAACCCATGGAATTGACCCACGATATTGTGACATCCACCCATGGTATTCATTCACCCATGGAATTGACCCATTGTATTGTAACTGAAAATACTATAAGTAACAAGTCACATTTTGTAAAAGGACATATAGTCCACCACAATGTAGTCCTTAGAGTTATTATCTGTTTTAATAAAAAGTTTCTTTGTGGTTTTATTTACTGTGTGTTCTGTCATTTTCTTTCTAGCATTGAAAATTTTCATATATTGGGGGCCTCCCCCCAAGATCCGGATTAGTGGTATCAAAGCAGGTTACGATTCAACGGGAATGAGGGTTCTATGCATATTTCAGTTTCAATTTTTTGCAGCAATATTCAACAAACTTCAGGCACGCACTACGACCTCCACATAGCACTTTCTTGGGCCAAGCAGGAATAATTTTTCTTTTTTCATTTTTTATAGGATTTTTTTTGGGCGATGAGTTTGCAGATCAGATCTAAAACATTTAGTGCAATACTTACGAAAAAAATACCATATATAGATTGCTTGTGAAAAAATACCAAAATTCAAAAAACAAATAGGCCAAATCGTAGTTTGGATGAGGGAGATATCGTTGATTTAAAATCAGCTATGTTGTAGAATTTTTTCTGAAGACAACTGGCAAATGACGAATCTCCTATCATTTTAAAAAGTTTTTGTGCATAATTTCAAAAAATATATTGTATATCTGAGCTCCTCTTGAAAAATCACCCAATTTAAAAAAAAAGGGTCGAATCAGAGTTCCGATGTGGGAGATATCACTGATTGAAAATCAACTATTTTTTTTAGAACTTTTGTGACAGTGGAAAAATTGCAGTGCGAATATGAGATTCTAGAGTCTCCAAATAAGGAATTCCAACACATGGGAAGATGCAAAATTGTCCTTCTACTTCCAAAAACAGGTTATAATAAATATTCTGAGTTATATTGACTCAGTTATGTCCATTTTAACTGTGGAGCAGCATTCAGAGTGGGTTTCTGTTGGGGATGTGCCCTCCCAGCCACTTTAGTAGGCACCTACTTCACATTCATCAGTTTCAGCATAGCAGCATTCAACTTGGGTTATTTGGAAACGTTCCCTCCCACCCTAGGTTATGTAGGCACTTGCTACTTCATCAACAACCAACATCACAGTTATGGGTCAATCGCACAAAATCCTTCTCATCAAAGTCCATTTGCTAGGCTGCACATTGTTAGTATCATAGTTGGTCACAAACATTATATGGTATCTCTATCCTCGGATATTTGTTTTTCATGGTTATGGGTCATCCACAAACCCACACTTCATCGAAGTGCATTTTCTAGGCCGCACACTGTCAGTATCACAGTTGGTCACAAGCATTACAAGGTATCTCTATCCTCAGATCTTCATTCATCATGGTTATGGGTTATCCACAAACCCACACTTCATCGAAGTCCATTTGCTAGGCTGCACACTGTCAGTATCACAGTTGGTCACAAACATTATAGGGTATCTCTATCCTCAGATCTTCGTTCATCATGGTTATGGGTTAACCACATAAAACCCTTCTCTTCAATGGGTTTTCATATTCAACAAAGGCTTCACATGAGGGAACTTCATGCAATGGGGACCATTGCTTATTAAGGAGGGAGGAATGATTCGAATGGAAAATGGCATCAACCGATGGTATTCATCCACCCATGGAATTTACCCATGGTATTGTAAGTGGCATCCACCCATGGTATTTATCCACCCATGGTATTGTAAGTGAAATATACCCATGTTATTTGTTCACCCATGGTATTTTCCCATGGTATTGTGACATCCACCCATGGTATTCATTCAACATGGAATTGACCCGTGGTATTGTGACATCCACCCATGGTATTCATTAACCCATGGAATTGACTCGTTGTATTCATTCACCCATGGAATTGAGCCGTGGTATTGTAATTGAAAAATACTATAAGTAACAAGTCGCATTTTGTAAAAGGACATATAGTCCACCACAATGTAGTCCTTACAATTCTTATCTATTTTAATAAAAAGTTTCTTTGTGGTTTTTTTTACTATGTGTTTTGTCATTTTCTTTCTAGCATTGAAATTTTTCAGATCTTGGGGGTCTCCCCCGAATATCTGGATCAGTAGAATACTAGAATTCACACTTGTTTGATGATGATAGCTTACTAGATGGCTTGCTTGAACTTGCTTGATTGATTACTGACACTTTGTGCTTTCTTGAATGTACTCACTGAATGTGTTGATTTAAAAAAAGAAAGGGTGTTAAACAATGTCGAAAATGCACCCAAGAGACAAATGACAAGTTCAATCTTGATGACTCAGTTGAAGACTTACTTGACTTAATGTATTCACCTTAACAATTCAAATTAGGGTGTTGGTTACAACTGAGAATGCACCCGTACATTTTAGTTAAAAAATGTTTATTTGTAAGTGATACAAAAAGTGCTGATGATGTTGGTGTCGTCTTGGCTTGAAATGCTTGATTTTGTAGCATCCTTAACTTGATTTCTTTGATTACATGATGTGAAATGTGCTTGCTTGGAAGATCATCTTATCAAGTTGAAGATGTGACGCTTTGTGCTTGTGTACTTAAGCTTTATTACAAGATTTTGATTAAGCATTCTTATACTTAAGCTTGCTTATGTTCATGTAATTGTTTAAGCATAATACATAGAGAGCGTTTTGAAAATTTGAACACAAGTCATGCACACACATTCATTACACACGATGTACCTACGATCCCTTATTCAATTTTAGGCAGATCTAGGACACAGGCACCACAAAAATTATGATTTTATTAATTACTGGAGTACATCATTCTTCAATGTCACAACTTTGTCGTGGAAACTTCTCAATGAGAATGCCACACTTGCAAACTTTGGAAGAAAATTGTCTTCAAAAACTACCTGCACTGACTCAATCGCTCTCAAAGTAAAATATTACTTTGAATTACAATAATGACTTTCACTCAAACAAATTCACTTATCGCTCCAAATACAAACACTACAACAAAACAAGAAATTTACGCCAGATTTAGCACCAGATTTTAGTGTATTTTTTTTTCCATTGGGATGAGTAGCCTGGTGCTAAATCTGGCTCTATTGTACAATTTTTAAAGTGCCCCTTTTTGTGCCAAATTTTGTATCATATTTTGCACCAAGATTTGTATTTGGTTTTACAACAGGTTTTGCTTCTAGTTTTGTGTCATTTTTTGCGTCATTTTTTGCTCCCTGTTTTCTGCCATTATTTGCTTCTATTTTTGTGTCATAATTTGCATCGAGTTTTACACCATCTTTTGCATCTAATTTAATGCCTTTTTTTGCATCGATTTTGTGCCAACTTTGCATCTAGTCTTATACCTTTTTTTGCTTCTAATTTTGTACTTATTTTTATATCTATTTTTGCACCAAATTTTCTTCCTTTTTTTACACCATTTTTTTGTTTCTAATTTTGCACCATATGTTGAATCTGATTTAGTGCCAAATTTTTCATCCATTTTTGCACCATTTTTTTCATCCACTATTTCGTTTCATTTGTCTCCCTTTTTTGCATCCTATTTTGCAGCTAATTTTGCATCATTTGTTGCATCCAATTTAGCATCATTTTTAACAACATTTCTTGCATCCAATTTTGCATCCTTTTAAGCATCTAAATTTTCACCCTATGTTGGACCAGGTGTTGTGTCCACCTTTGAATCCCATTTTGTGTCTAATGTTACATTCAATTTTGAGCCATTTTTTCGTCTACTTTTGCATTTGTTTTTGCACCAAGTTGTGAATCATTTGTTGCACCTCATTTTGCATCCAATGTTGCATCCAAATTTGATTCATTCTTATGTCCATTTTCTCATCATTTTTTATGTCCAATTTTTCATCCTTTTTGGTGTCTAATTTCGCACCCTTTTTGGCATCCAAATTTGCATCCTTTTTTCTGCCACATTTTGTGTCCACATTTGCATCTCATTTTTCACCTAGATTTTAGTTTGAATTTTCATCTAGTTATGCATCATTTTTGGCATCTTTAGTTTCACCCTTTTTTAGTCCCATTTTGCTTCTTGTTTTGTGTCTTTTCTTACATCCTTTGTGCACCTAATTTTGCACCCTAATTTTCCACCATTCTTTGCATCCTCATTTTGGTGTCCATTTTTTGCATCCTTGTTTGCGCCCAATTTGGTGTCTTTTTGTATGCCCTATTTTGTTCCCTTCTTTGTGTCTAGTTTTGCACCCTTTTTTAATTCTACTTTAAAACCTTTTTTGTCTCATTGTTTGCATGTTGTTTGATGGCTAGTTTAACATCCAATTCTACTCCCAATGTTGCATTGATGGTTACATCCACTTTTGGCTTCTTGTTTAGAGTTTTACTTTTACTTCCATTTTACTAATTTTATTACATAGTGAAATATATTACAGTTTCTAAATATCATTTTGTTATAGGCTTTAATGCATAGTTAGATGAACATAAAACCCTCTCAGTTTATCCCAGAAACCTAAGATAGACTAATTAAGAGAAAGGTTGTTCTAAGGCTCAAGATTCTTAGTAGATCAAGATGTAGAGTATAGATTAAGAAAAGAAGAATGAATTCATGTGAGTCCTCGCATGCAGGTCTTGTTGGAGTTTTTAGTGTATTTGGGAAGCGCTCCTAGATAGCTCCAAATCTTGGTCCTACACACAAGATAGAGAACAAAGAAAACTTCACAACATAATATCTTGATAATTGGAACTATCATAAGCATTAATATTATCGAATAAATAAATATAAACCAAAATCCCATACATTCATTAGTTAAATAGGATAAGTAAAGAATGAATATTAGCATATGGAAGGAAGAACAACTAATCTATATTAATAAAGGAGTTGGAGGAAAATTACAACCATCAGATACAATTGCAACAACACCTCTCCCAACTCCTAGCTCCAAAACCATCCATCTCAAGATAGATCTCAGCAGCGTGACAATACATGAATTCCCATCATTTCCTCAATGGCCAAGCCTCCAATATATAGGAAAGTGAAGGCTATGAAGATTTCCCAAATTCCTCATTAGTTCAATTTTGGCAAAATCTTTTGGGTGAATAATGTTTCCTCATATAAAAATGGCATTTTCCACTTTTTAGATGCTTTTATGCTTAGGAAAAAGCTTCCCCATTCTTTATGTCTCTTTCCCACTTTTGTATGCTTTTATTTTTTAGGAAAAATCTAAAGATGAGGATAAAGAGATCACATTCCACCATATAAGTTTCTGAAAGTGAACAAGAGTGTCAAATTCTAGTTAACTCGAGCTTTTTTCCTCGCATTAGAGGAATTTTCATTTT
>APFE030898733.1:18857-37041 GCA_000404065.3 Pinus taeda
TTTTTTTTTATAAAAATGGATTTTAAACATCCATTCATGCTAAATTTGTGATTTTATGATATAGGATTAAATTATATATAAAAAGTAACTTAATGCCATGCGTTGTGTCGCTGAGATGGGTATTATACATCTCTTCCTTGCTAACTTGTTGTGTCACTGAGATGGGTATTATACATCTCTTCCTTGCTAACTTATATAATGTGCTTGGGTTTTCTTAATGCAATAAAATTAATTCTTCTCTTCATTATATCTTGAGATGTTCAACTTGCACCTAATAAAACAATAAAGTTAAAATAGTTTTGCCTTTCTCCTTTGTAGATTTCTTTCCCCACTAATCCTTGCCTTAATAGATTAATTGTCTTATGGTGGCCTTGAGTGGTCACTGCCATTACTTGAATGCTTTTTAGTTTTATGTTAGTGACATTTATTAGGATTGATAACATGTTATTTAATTTATGAAAATGTATTATTTTCCATATTATTGTTAAATATTAATATTAAATATGTTGGTTTTGAACATGGTTTAGCAAAAAGTTCCCAAAAGGTTTATATATTGTAATTTATAATGTAATGCTTCATTGCTTGATGAAATTGTTTTGAATATTTTTTTTAAAGATTCATTGATTGATGAATTTTTTATGGATATTTGTTTTAGTATATTAACTTGTATGTGATAAAGTCAAAAGTCACCTCTTTTTGAGATTTTCATTGGTTAATTTCCCTTAAGGCTATCAAATTCACCATTCAGTCCTAGGTTAAGGAAATACAGGAGTCATGGAGTGGCATTGTCCAATAACTTAAATCTTGGAACATGTTTTTTTTAGTCACATTATACTTCCTTTCTGTGTAAATTCTCCATGAAAATAGTCTCATGGAACATGAGGGACCTCAATAGTAAAGGAAAAAAAATACTCCTAAAATAAAAATGGTACGCAAAGCACCCATAAATAATGTTGATATAAGAAATAAAAATATTAAGTGAGGTTCTACCTCATATAATTAGAAAATGGGGGAGGAATTTCCAAGTAGTAGTGATTGATGACTAGATATACTTGGGTGGAATGGCTAGTATTTGGAATAATCAGGACATCAAGGTTAACAATATGTTTACCTCTTTTCACATTATGAAAATATAATTTTAGTTAATTGACATCTAGGATTACTACCATGTATCCAATGTCTATGACTCCAATATCACAAATGGAAAACCTCTATTTCTCAATTCTATTTCCGGCACAAGTAATTTATACTCCCCATTTGCGTGGATTATCGAGAGTGACATCAATATTATCGAGTGTCTCAAGGAAAGGAAAGGATGAATCACAATGTTTACCAGGAGATTTTGTAAGATATACCGTCAAGGCCCTAAAGTAGTATCCATTAAATTTCTCAAGCAATGAGTCTCCTACCCACACATGTGGATCAATGACATGTAGTACATATGTGTGTGGTGACTAACTTAATACACTATTCTAATAACTCCACGAACCTAAGTATTTCATTCTGTAACATGATTGACCGTAGTGTGACATAAGTAAACCAAGAGTAGATATGAAACCCTTAGGCAAGAAAAATTCCCTAGATCCTCAATTAGGTTCTTAAATGATGAAGTGAAAATGAAATGGGAAAAGAGGATTTCATGATTTAACCATCACAAACATATGATCAAGTGCGACTAGGAGTGTATATATTCATATGTTTTCCAAAGAGGGTGTGAATACATGAGTTGCCATTCATTGGGCCTTATTTTTCTTTCTTTTGATTTTTCTTATATATAGGACTTAGGGAATAAGGTTTTCATAAGTTTTGGAACAACTCATAGATATAATATTTACATAAATTTTCACTTTAACCTTAGAGTTTAGACTTAGATAAATCATTATAGTGTATCTTTAATGATTTTGGCTTTCACTTTTTGATTTTCTTTCATCACAAATGACAAAAGGGGAAATATTTTGCCACAAATCTATGAATGCTCAATCATAAAGGCATCATGTGATGAAAAAAAATTAATGATGTTATTCACTATGAAAATGATGGGTATTCTTGAGAAACGCTTATGCTTGTCGATGTCTCCTCCTTGGTTGAGAGGGAGTGAGCATTGACACCATATTATCCATTTGTCATGTACTATGGCCGAGACTAATAGTCGTAAGCCTACTAAAGACACCAGTAGGGAGAATGGTGGATTATATAAACATCTAGGACCAATATTCTTTGAGAATTTGTTCTTTGACTAGGACTAAACACCATAAGTCAAGTAGATTAATCCAAGATAAGAATAGTCATGAGGATCGAAATTTCCTGGTGTCAAATATTGTGACAGTGGATTAGGAAATGATCATGCGAGGACATGCCAAATGAAAATCCTAGTGCGGTAAGTGCCTAAAGAGGTGGTGGTGTCCAAATTTATGCCTTCCAACATTGTGCTATGATCTAATGAGAGATATAACTTGTTATTCAAGGCCTTTCTATTTTGACAATGTTGGCTATGATGATGTAAATCGTCATTGATGCTTATCAATCCAGATCCCTTCTTATATGAATATTTCAACTTGAGATTACTTTTTTGTCTCATTATGAATATCTCCCTAGTTTAGAGGGGGTGTCATCATCTTCATTATAATCATCATCCCCACCATCAATCTCATCATTTCATTATCGTCATAATCACCATTAATGTTGTCATCATCATCATCATCATTATGGACATTTTCGTCAATTTTTCATAATTATAGGCGTCGTAAGAAATATCATCAACCCAAAAAATATTACGAGTGCTCAAAAAGGGTTGTTAGGAAACATCATATATGCAAAAGAAATGACAAATTTATTTTTTAGAGATGATCGATGATCATCATCATCACTACCATTATCATCGTCATTATAATTTTCATCGTCCCCATCATCATAATTAATCCAATTTCTATCATCATTGTTGTCAACTTCGTCATGAACATCATAATCATAATTCATGCCATTATTGTTTTTGATTATGACCAAGATGAAAATAATGATAATGATGATAACTTGGAAGATGACTCTAAAGATAATGATTATGATTATGACCATGACAACATTTAAAAATTGGGAAGATTGTCCAAGGTCATTAGCATCACCATCATCATTTTCATTATAACCCCCATCATCTTTATCATCATTTTGATTATCATAATAATCACAATTCATGTCATCGTCATCATCATCATAATTATTGACATTGTCATCAGTTGTTCATAATTGTTAATGTCATAAGAAATATCATCAATGCAAAAAAAATGTGTTGGAAAATGGATGCAAAAGTTAAAAAAATGGGGAAAACAATAGACGTAAAATTAGATGAAGAGTGGACACAACATAAGTAGATGCAAAACAAGACAGAAAAATTGACACAAAAATGGATGAAAAAGTAGATGCAATAGTTGATGCAAACTTGGACACAAAATAGGATGCAAACATGGATGAAAAAGTGGAAGAAAACATGGGTGTAATAGTAGGCATAAAAATTAGCATGAATTGTTGTGAAATAAATGGGGATACAACAATGAACAAAAAACAATGACACAAACTTGGATGCAAAAAGGAGGAAAAATTGGATTAGAAAATGGATGTAAACATGGACCAAACATGGGTGCAATAGTGGACACAAAATTAGATTCAAAATTGGACGCATCAGAAGTGGATGTAAAAGTAGATGCAAAATGGGATGCAAAAAACATAAAAATTATTTGATGCAAACTTGGACACCAAAGAGGATGCAAATGTGGATGCAAAATTGGAAGAAAATGTGGGTTTCAATGATAGGCACAAGATATGGCACAACAAAAGTTGATGAGATAGTGGATGTAATAAAAAACACAAAAAAAGATGCAAACTTGGATGCAAGACAAGATGAAATAAGGGATGCAAAAGTGGATGCAAACATGGGTGCAGTAGCAGAAACAAAATTGGATGAAAAATATGGATGTAATGGAAGTAGATGCAAAAGAATTTACAAAATGAGATGCAAAACCCAACACAAAAGTGCATGCAAAAATAGATGCGATATTTTGATGAAAAAGTGGATGCAAAATTGGAAGCAAACGTGGGTACAACAGTAAGTCCAAAACATGGTACAAATAGTGTCACAACAAAAGTGGATGTAATGGTAGATGCAAAAAAAGAAGCAAATGAACATGAAAAATAAGATGCAAAAAGGGATACAAAAGTGGACGTAAACATGGGTGCAACAATGGATGAAAAATATGATGCAAAAGTTGATGCAACAAAATTCGATGCAAAAGTAGATGCAATATGAGACACAAAACCTGATGCAAATCTTGACGCAAAGGGGATGCAAAAAATGATGTAAAAATGGATCCAAAAAATTATTTAAAAAATGATGCAAAAGAGGATGCAAGAGATGATGAAAAAGTTGATCCAAGTGTAGGCGCAAAAAGTGGATGCAATAAATGATACAAAAGTTGGCAAAACAAAATTAGGTGCCAAACTTGATGCAAAACATGGTGCAAAGGATGGCACAAAACTTGGCATAAAACCTAGCGTAAAACCTGGTGTAAAACCTGATGCAAAACCTATTACAATACATGGTGCTAAACTTGGTGTAAGACTTGGTGAAAAACTCGGTGCAAATTTTGCATCAAGTTTTGTACCATATTTTATAAATGGACACAAATAGCACCAAAAATGGGCTCTAGATGCAACAAATGAAGAAAAAAGGGATGCTAGTCACAGGGTTTTGTTGTAGTGAAAACACTTATTACTCCAAATACAAAATACTTATCACTCCAAATAAAATATACCTTACCACTCCATTACAAAATATTCACTTTACTTCTAAAACAATTTTATGAAATCATTTTATAAAGTGAATTGTTTTCCAAAGCTCAAATTTTGTTTACATTAAAAACACACCTTATCACTCCAATAAAATCACTTCAAAGAAATTCACACTTAATTCATAACCTTAGTTCAACGCATTCTCTTGTCCTCCATTCAAGTACTCCTCCGACTCTTCCTTTTCTGCTAGTTTCTCCCTCAACGTAGGAAAATTTCCTTGCAACCAAACAAAACCATATTCAGACAACTTAACTTATAAAGAGACCAAGTTGCAATATTTTGCAACTTTTGGGTGAATTAACAGTTTCCACTGGACTTAATATCTAGGAAATTTAATAAAACCCGTATGTTGCCATTTATCCCCAAACTCTCAAATTTTACCATAAGTGATTAAAGCTTCAAGCTCTTAATTTCAAAAACCAATTGCGTTTCAACACGAGTTTAAAACTAACTATGACTCTCCAACAAAGGTGTCTCGACCTTTATTTCTTTAAACCTGCAACTGTCTTTCTCAGAATTATTCTTTGGACTGCAATCAACTTCTCATGTTGCATCACACAGACTTCAATGAGAGGGAATAAAATCATGCAACTTTGGCAATCTCTAAATGTCTAAGAATATGATTGAGGAGAGCTTCATTCCATCGTTCAGGATAACAACAAAGTAACTGCATAAACAGATCTAGTGTCATTGAATTCCTCAAAGAATTTTGCAAAGGTTGTGACCCCTCTCTCTGTTCACACGTAGAAATAGTCGTTACAACTATACAGTATCTCCAATGTAGTATCAACTGTCTTCCCAACAATACGTATCCAATCCTTCAGATTTCTAAACTAATCTTCCAACAATCTAGCACATTTTGCCAACTCAATGCATCTGACATCAACATAGTGAACCCTCTCTGCCAACTGCTTCCATCACGCCTATACCATGCTTCATCTTACAATCAATCAACAACTTGATGCTTACTTCATCCACCAAGACTCATCGATTTTCAAATTCCAATTATCGGCTAACATAATGGCAACACATTCAATACAATTTCATACTACAGGAATCCACACTCAAGCTGGTATCACAATAAAATTTGATTACCAACATCAAATTAAAATAATAGCAACTGGAAACACAGATTTTAAACCTGTGCATTATGGAGGCAATGGAGATAGAGGTGGGAAACATTGGCAAGAATTCAAAGCATGCAAAGATGGTCAATCTCCTCCATCGATTTCACAGTGAATAGAACGAAACTACAATTTGGTTATATAATCATCAATATGTCATTGGGTTCTATAGTTTGCAAAAGAATCATCCAACAATCCTTGATTGAAGGCCACCCAAATTGAAAAAAAACTTGTCGGAACCATTGAGTGTCTATATTCCATCAAATTATGAGGGTTGAGCTTCTGCTCCCATTCCCACTGAAGATAAATCTAGGAGGTTTGTCTCAGTTGTTGGTGGAAGTGGAATTGGTGAAATTGTTCTGCTGGGCAGAGTTCTGGTTGTTGAAATCATAGCAGGAGCACATGTGAAGATGAAACGTCGACCAAAGGGAAGAGAACTCCACCCTAGGAATGACCAAGAAAAAGAATTGTTTGGAAAAAGTCTGGCAAATTCAGGGGCTAATTCCTGAGAAGACCTCATGCACTGCCCTGATCAAGCCACGCAATCTATGGCCCATTGCAACCACAATTCTCACCACACTAAACTCCTATTCATGGCCTATGTCCTGTTGCAACCATGATGTTCACTACCACCTGATCAATCAGGATCAATTTCCTGTCAATAATCCACTAGATCCCGCGAAATGAAACGTTAATCCACCACAACATGACTAGTCATGATTCTGTAGTAGTGTGTATGTCACATAGTGGATCTGCACTTTTTGGGTGTGGTATTTACAGAGCGTTTAAGGGAGAGTTGATTAGCGCGTGAATGAGATTCAAACCCGCGTTGAGCCCCAACCAAGTTTCAGTTGACCAACACGTATATTAGACTAAAAATCTGAGTTTCTTCTAATCTTCACCTCAGAAAACAAGTTCCATTTTTTTCTTTAGCACCTTGCCTCCTCACCAGGCCTCCTTCGTACCAGCTACTAGGGGTCATAATGCTACCACTCACACAACCACCAAGTTTCATCAACTCAGATACCACATGTAAGATACTAAAGAAAATTAATGCACATAAAAGTTATCAGATACATAGAAATGGCAGAAAAGGCCTCAGCCTCACTGTATTCCTCTCATGATGCAATCCAATGTAAAAATAATGATAATAGTACAAATAAATACACGAGGAAATTTGTCTCAAGATAGTACGTCTATCTTGGACACTATGGTTGAGCAAATTTCTCAACCAAACACTAATCTAGGAGCCTAACTAGTTGGAGAGAATCTCTCAACCAACTACACCTAAACTGACTCCTACCTATGAGGAACAAACTCAATCTAGAAAGGTAGGATTAAATCCAACTTTCTTGATTTTAATTAATTTAATTGTTTTGGACTTATAACTGTTTTCATCACATGAGAGTGAGGCTAACATTATTCGTAGATTTGGCGAGACCATTTCCTTGTGGGTAGTAGTTAGCTGAGTGTTTAAGCATGATACCATATTGCAATGCAAAATCATAAATCTTAAAGATGAAAATTAAGTTGCATTGTAAAAAACAAGTGATACCAGAATGCCAAATCATGAGATGATGTTCTGTTGAAGGAAGCTGATGACTTCTTGGTCGTTCACTTGCTTAAATGGAACTCCTTATGTCCACCACGTGAATTATTTGGTAGTTTTCAAGATGTAGTGTTGCTGCTTCAAAGTCTGTTGAAATGGTTCACTTACTGCAACAAGGTGCAACGAGGGTGTTGAACTTCATGTTCTTCTGGTGCATCACTGATAGACTGGGCACTTGCGGGCATACACATGTGCATCATTGAATAATGTGGGCTAGTAGAAACTGGCTTGCATGAATTTTTTCACAGTGGTGTTTCCCGTGAAGTGACCCCCAGTTGGTCCGTCATGCAGATCATGCAAGACCTTCTCTGAATCATGTGCCTTTAGGCACCTGAGAAAAATTCCGTTGATGTTCTTTTTGTAAAGCACTCCATGCACTAGATGGTAAGGTAAAGTTTTGAGGCAGAGTGCCCTCTTTTGTCTCATGGAGAAGTGAAAGGGCATGGTTCCATGCTCAAGGTATTGGTGCACATATTTATACTAAGAGTCTCTATGTGAAGTGGGTGGTTCTTTCTCTACATCGTACATCTTGATTTATTGCTCCCAACCAACGAGCTCTTCTTCTTCCTCCTATGCGTGAAATGCTTCAGTTGTGAGTCTGCAGAGGCCATGACCCTTGACAGTGTGAACTAGCTTGATGTCAGGATCATACTCTCGCAAGACTGTCATCCAGTTTGCACATCTTTCACCCAGCTCTTGTTGAACAAGAAGTGATCTAACTGCCGGGTGTGGCACAAAGACTATGCAATGGTTCTTCAACCGGTAGGGTCTGAAGTGTTTCACCACCTTGTATACTGCGTATGCTTGTTTATCAATGACAGGGTAGTTGAGTTTGGGTACCTACCTACTTGCACTCATGAAGGATATGGGACATTCATTTTCAACTCATCCTTATGAGTGAGTACTGCAGCAAGCGAAGTGTTAGAGGTGAAGGTGTATAGCAAGAAATCATTGTTAAAGCATGGGCTGTAAAGTGTAGGTGCATCTTCTATAGCTTGCTTTATATGTGTGAATGCATCCTTTTCTTTTTACCCCAGTTATAGACTGCATTATTCTTGATCATGTCCTGCATTGGTTTCACTGTTTGCACATAATCTGAGATGAAATTCCAGAGGAAGTTGATCTTCCCCATGAAGGACTGTATGGATTTCTTATTGACTAGGTGACGAATCTTTGTGATCGTTCAAACTCAATCTAGATCAACCTTGATCCCACTCCTGGTGATGATGTGCCCAAGGAGATTCCCCTCAGACAATGCAAATACACTCTTCTTGGGATTCAAGGATATCCCTTATTTTCGACATCGTTCGAATATCTTCTTCAGATGACATATGTGGTCTGACCATTTTTTGGAAAATATTGTCATGTTGTCAAGGTAAACCACTATGCTTTGTCTGATAAGTCCATGGAAGGCAATGTGCATGGCATGATGAAAGGTTGCGCCTATGTTTACAATACCAAATGGAATTCTTTTTGTAAGTGAAAGTACCCCACTTGGCATGAAATGTAGTTTTCAATCTCTTAGGTTCTGCTACCAAAACTTGGTTGTATCCCGAAAAACCATCGAGAAAAGAAAACATTTCTCCTCCAGATATTGTTTGTAGAATATGTTCCATTGATGGCATGGGGTAGATGTCTTTGTCCGAGGTGCGGTTCAAAAATCAGAAATCAACACATAAGAAGATCTCCCAGGACTTCTTACGTACAAGAACTAAGTTTGAAAACCCACGTAGATTGACGAACTCTGTAAATGATCCGAGCATCCCACAACTTAATCAGTTCTTTTTGTATGAGGGGTTCAAGTGACGAAAGTAATTTTATCAGCTTCTACTGAAATGGCTTGACCCCTTCTTTGATCAGGATCACATGTTTGATTATTCACGTGTCATATGTTTTCAGATCATCAAATGTCCACGTGAAGACATCCCGATACTGTTTGAGCAAGCAGACAAAGGCTTTCCGCTCCTATGGTGTGCAACACATGTTGAGATTGAAAAACTTTGGATCTTGTTATGTTCCCAAGTTTATCTGTTTGTGCATCATGGTGGAACTGTAGGTTTTGTTATTCCTTGGCCCTTGGAAATGATTTTGCAAGTCATAGAGCTTTTCGAGAGATACCACACCCTTGGGGATGAGGTTACCTTTCTTGTCATCAGCTGCGGCTTGTAGAGACTACTCGTGCTCATCTTCGGCAATCACTGTGTCCTTAAGACATCAATGTTGGCTATAAAGTGTAGTAATTGTTGATCATCGTCAAAAACGCAAAAGTTAGTTATGTTTCCAGGGATAGAAGGCTTATACAAAATTTTAACATTAAACCTATCCCTAAGCGATGTCATCCTAGCTGCTGCATTAGCTAAGGCATTAACAAATACATTACACATTCTTAGCACAACAATAATATTGAAAGTTTGGAAGCTAGAGATCAGTCACCATACCTCTTGTTGATAAATTTGGAGATGTGGTGAAAAGCAGTGTATGGTGTTATGTACCTACCAAACCATGATTTCTGAATCACCCACCACTTTGAGTGCATCAACATTGAGGCTAATGGCTTTGTGCAAGCCCAATACGAGTGCTTCATATTCAGCAGTGTTGTTCATGCACTCGAAATCCAAGTGGCTTGAGATCAAGTGTTTCCTTTGCATTGGGTCTATCATGACACACATGGCTCCAGAGCCATCTTGTGTCTTTGATCCATCAAAATACATGGCCCACAACTCGTCTATACACAGACCATTTGTTGTGCTACTACTACTACCATTACTGCCACTAACGTTACAATGTTTTGTACATGTTTCATTTCCATTAGTTGGGTAAGGAAGGAGACCCAACTACATGTCTGGTGGGGTTGGGGCTAGCTGTACGAGATAGCACCCCAACTATGTTTCTAGGAGGTAGTTATTGAACAGGAGTTCTGCAAAATCCAATGATTCGTTTTCATCATTAATGGGAGTGACATTATATTTCATTTATCTCTCGGATAACACTCGAGTCTGCTTGCTTTTCCCCTTCTATGAAAGCCATAAGTGTGACCATTCTATGGCAAAGCATTCATTCAACTTGTTGGACCAGTCTCTGCTAAGCAGTAAGCTGCATGCTTCTGGTATGTCCAGAATGACAATGTTGATGCATTGGCGAACTCGATCGTCATGAGGTAACCGGATGATCACATCCCGTAGTTCACCAATGGTTGGTATGCATGTTCTATCTAGTTGGATGATCTGCACATATGTCTTGGTCCATTGCACATTGATCCTCTTGGCAATGGAGAGTGGCATGACGTTAGATTGTGCGTTAGAGTCAACCAAACAATTGTGAAAATTGTAGTTAAATATTTCAAATGAAAGCAAGAATGGAGGGCAAAGAGAGTTTTATTCTTCCATTAGGAGTGTGTTGAGCATAATTGTATGTAGATCAGGAGATGTGGTTGCTCCCTTGTTGGTATAGGTTATGCTGTCTATGGATGTTTTCCCTAATGCCCATAACAGAATATCCCGCCAACAATTGATCTTAGCTAACTCAAACAAATATATGTTTGCACAAGTTTTATTCATATATTCAATAATATTGTAGTCAAGAGCGGGTAAAATCACTGAGGTGTCCGGGGTTAGACACGTGTTTGTAATTTCTGGTGGAGTGTTTTGAAGTTTATTGCTCATGGACGTACTCTTGTTTGTAGCTACCTTCTCGGGCTTGCTTTGTGTTTTCTTCTTTGGGATGACTGGTGGATCAACCTTCCTCACTAGTTTAACCTTTTCTCGCATCTCCCTAATAGTAAGGGGAGCCCCTTGACTTCTAAGATTGTATCGATTATCTTGCTTTGGGGGTTTCTTCTCGGTGTTTATTTTTTGTGCTGCGCATGGACATTGATACATGTTGATCACCTATCCAACACTTGGTTCTTCATAAGATGCAACATCTTCTTCATCATCTTCATCTTCTAGTTGACACTGTGCATTTTTTCCCATGTTTCTCATACCATCGCACATCGAGTTCACAACTTAGTTCCAGTCCAAACAAGTCCTTTCCGAGTGATGGTCATTATGGAATTTGAAAAAATCAGTGTTTGTGCTCATTTCCGTCTGGAACACTGAGTGGGAGCTCTACGCGGTTTTAGTCGGGTAGCTACTAATGCCTGATGACATGCTCCTCTTCGGGTTTCTGGGAGACCAGCTGCTAGAAGATGTCTCAACCATTTGTTGCTTTAGTTTGAACACCTCTGTGGTCAAGGTCTTGACAAGATGAGTAAGGGTTGCAATATTACTTACTTCCTTATCTTTCCCCTTACTCGCAGCAGCCTGGGGTCTTCTACTCGCATCTTTGGATTCCTTCGTTGGTTCATAATCCTTGATGAATCCAATCATGTGTAGGTCCTTTTGCATAGTGATCGCCTCTTCACAATTTTCAAGTAACGTTGGTTTCACAACTCGCTTGATGAACTGCACAATGTTGTTCCATAGTGCAGACGTGTAGTAGTCGACCGTGATGGAGTCATGAGGTTTGTTGTTTGTTGCAAACTTGTTCAGGATGCGTCAAAACCTTTGGTTAAAGTGTTTCACTTTCTCTTTCGACTCCATCTTGAGACTACCCAACTCTTTGAGAAACATGGTAGGTGTCTTGTCATCAACAAATTTTTCTAGAAACATTCTCTTGAAAATACCCTAGTTTTAGATGGAGTTGACCAGATGATTGCATATACATGCCTTTTAGTCTGCTAACCTGCGTGTATATATGGTTTGGTCAAGGGAAACCTGCGTATACCTCTTTTTCCTTCATTATGTGATCTTGAATTGTGATCTGTCATCTGAGTGAGTTGCCATCAAGGACAACACCTGTGTCATAGCGCCAAACCTGTGTCATAATGCCAACAATCTCCCCCTTTGGACTTGATTGCAACCCCAATTCATTCTCCTCCTTTTTCATCAAGGGCAAAGGGTTATGCTCCCCTTGAGTACATGCTGAATTCTCTAATCTGCTGAAGTGTGTTGTTCATGCTCCCCCTGACTGTAGGCAAGGTTTGCAAACAGATGTTCTACAAGAAGAACATGACTCTATACATCATAAATGACCTTCCTATCACCAAATACTCATACATACATCCATCTCTCAACCAAGTGGGGATATACCAAGATTTACTCTTCCACCCAACCAAGTGGGGATACATCAAAATTTTATACATGATAAAAGAAGAACATTACATCATCCATCCCAGGCATAGTGGGGAAACAAAATAGGTCGTTACATGACCTTGATAATAAAAGTTATACATAACATAAAGACAAAATATATAAAACAAAACTATGACAGTCATCAGCAACTATCAACAACAACATCTGTCAATCACCATCCAGACCAACAACCATGATCTCACTTTGCACCTGTTCCATCTGAATCAAAAAAACCGTGAAATTGTACCAAGATCTTCCAAGGTAATGCCAACAATGATAATACATTATTAAAAGTATATGCTCCCCCCTAAACCTGTGCCAGATGATCACTAATAGACCCATATCAGACTCTTTTCATCCTGAGTTTCACCCACTGATATTCTTCAAACCAACATATACGCAGCTATATGCATAGAAACTAGCATATGTATGTGGATACGCTTCATGAAACTCGTGTACAACCACTATTCTCTGAAACAGATAAGTGTCAACAGCAAGATGATGCATCAACTACTCCCAGCTTCTATCTGAGGTATTCAAATGTCTCTTTGGGTAGTGGTTTGGTGAATATATCAGCAACTTGTTCCTTGGAGGGAAAATACTCCAATTTAACCTTTTGTTCAAGCACTTGTTCTTAGAGAAAATGATATTTGATAGGTATGTGTTTGGTCTTGGAATGCATGACTAGATTCTTTGAAATACTGATTGCACTTGTATTATCACATAGAATGGAGATGGGTGGAGTACATGTGATCTGAATGTCTTTCAATGTTTGCATCATCCAAAGGAGTTGTGTGCAACAAGATGCAGCAGCCACATATTCTGCTTCAGCTGTAGATAATGCAATTGAACTTTGTTTCTTGCTAAACCAAGACACTAATTTGGAATTCACATATAATGCACCACCACTAGTGCTTTTTCTATCATCAATGCTTCCTGCCCAATTTTCATATGTGTATGCATGAAGTGTAAGATATGTATCCCTACAATACCATAAGCCAAAACTCTAAGTTCCTTGAAGATATTTGAAGATTCTTTTGACTTCCTATAGGTGTGATTCCTTTGGATTTGCTTGGAATCTTCCAACTATTCCCATTGCATGCATGATGTCTAGTTGGGTACCTGTTAGATAGAGCAGACTACTAATCATGGATCTGTAGGTTGGTTGATGTACTGCTGCTGATTCATCATTTGCGCTAAGACTGCATCCTGTTACCATAGGGGTACATATTGGTTTAGAATCTTCCATGCCATATTTCTTCAAGATCTGCTTGAGGTACTTGGTTTGTGATAAAAAAATACCATCTTTATTTTGTTGAACTTGTAAGCCAAGAAAATATGTGAGCTCACCAAGCAGGGACATTTCAAATTCTTTCTACATTACCACGGCAAAGTTTTGACTCATGGCTTCTTCATTGCTACCAAAAATGATATCATCAACATACACAACAAGTATTAGCAATTTATCATTGTCAATTTTTATATATAGTTTGTTATCAGCTGATCCTTTTGAAAAACCTTGTTGATGAAGGTATTTGTCAAGACGATAATACCAGGCCCTTGGAGCTTGTTTTAGACCCTAGAGAGCCTTTCTAAGTCTGCATACAAGATATGGATCATTTCCAAGGATGAATCTGTCTGGTTGCTAAATATACACTTCTTCTTCTATGTCTCAATTAAGAAAGGCAGATTTCATATCCATTTGATATTCTTTGAACTTCTGAAAACTAGAAAGAGCAAGAAACATTCGTATGGCTTCAAGTCTAGCAACAGGTGCAAAAGTTTCTTCAAAGTCTATACTTTTTTGATGAGCATACCCTTTACAAACAAGTCTGGCCTTGTTTCTAATAACTTCTCCATTTTCATTCAGCTTTTTTTGAATATCCATTTGGTTCCTATGACATTCTTATCATTAGTTCTAGGAACCAATTCCCAAGTATTATTCTTTTCAATATGCTCAAGTTCTTCATTCATGGCCTTGACCCAAAATTCATCTTTGCATGTTTCATTTACATTTTTTGGTTCAACGGAGGAAAGCAATGCTAGATAGCTTGAAACTTCTGTAATAGTTATTCTTGTCTACACTCCTACCTCTTTCTACCCCAAAATTTGCGTCTCTAGATGATTCTTCAGAACATACCTGGATGGAGTCAATTCTTCTACCCTTATTTGCTCTTTTGGTGCCTCATTGGTTTCTTCTTCAAAATTTGTCTGATTTGAGGTGGAAGGATAGTCCTCATCTTCTTTACAATCTTTAGTTTTTACCTAATTTGGCTTTTTGTTTGCTTCGTCAACCACAACATCAATACTTTCAACAACTTTACCAAGTATTTTATTATAACACTTGTATCCTTTACTTCAGGAAGAGTAACCAAGGAGAATGCCTTCATCTGCTCTCGGTTCAAACTTGCCAAGTTTTTCATCAGTCCTTTTGATGTAACATTTGCTTCCAAAAAATTTGAAGTATTTTACCATAGGAGTCTTACCATAACAAAGTTCATGTGGAGTTTGAGTGCTATTTACCCAGACATTTGTTTTGTTGAGAATAGTGACGGTAGAAAACGTAGATTCTCCCCAGAAGGTTGCAAGAGTTCCAGACTCATCTAGCATAACACAAGCCATTTGTTGAACAGTTCTATTCATCCTTTCTACCACTTCATTTTTCCGAGGAGTTCTTGCTGTAGAGAATTCCGTTCTTATTCCATGTTCTTTACAAAATTCAAAGAATTCATCTGAGGTAAATTCCCCTCCTCGATCAAACTTGAGGCATTTGATTTTACAATCTGATTCATTTTCAACCAAGGCTTTGAAGGCTTTGAACTTTTTGAAAGCTTCGTCTTTATGCTTGACAAGTCCTATCCAACACATTCTGGAAACGTCATCAATGAACAATATAAAGTATTCTTCTCCATGAGGTGACTTTTTCCTAGATGGACCACATGAATCAGTGTGAACAAGTTCAAGAGGCTTACTAGCTAATCCTTCCTTCTCAGGGAAATGTGCTTTGGTTTGCTTAACAAATTGACATGATTTTCATATTGTGTTTTCTTGAATGCTAATATATGGAAGATCACGAACAACCTTGTATCTGCATGCTTTTCTTATTTGAGGGAAGCTTAGATGCCCCAATCTTCTATGCCATAGCTAGTGTTCATCACTTTTTCTTAGGTAGCAATGTTATTGTCCCCCCTTGAGTATGTATAGGTTGTTTGGAGTTCTTACACCTCTGATCACTATTTCTCCTGTATCAAGCTCACGAGCAACACATCCATTTGATCAAAATACTACCTCATTTCCTTGATCACACATTTGACTGACACTCAATATATTATGCTTTAGACCATCTACATACATAACATTCCCAGTTTTAACCTTTTCTTTTAAGAGAATAGAGCCTTTACCTTTTATGTTTGTAGGAGTGTCATTACCAAATGAGACCTTCTTTTCTTTTTCTAAGGCATTATATGACTGAATTTTTTATTTATCACCTGTCATGTGTTTCAAGCATCCACTATAGACATACCACTTATTTTCTCGTCCTTCTACACATAAGGATATTCCACATCTTTATGTTCGTGGTTCTTTCTTTCTCCATGTTTTGGGACCTAATGAAGTTTGCTCCTTCTCAGATGTTTGCTGAAATTTACTCCTGCATTCAGAATATTCATGACCGAAGTTGTTACAGATAGTGCATTCTATTTCATTTTCAAGAGCAGAAAAATTATTGTAGGTCCTTTTCATGATCCTAGTCACATTCCTCTGATTTCGTGTTTCTCTAATCATGATGGTCTTGTAAGCAACACATTGAGCAGCTTTGTGTCCAAAATTATGACATGAAAAACATTGGCCATTAAAGAAATTCCCGTGATTATCAAATCTACTGACCTGATGATTGTAGTTTCCATTGACATTCATTCTTGAAGGAAATTGAGACTGATTTACCTGTGGTTGGTTATATCTTTTATTCATCCTTGAAGTAGATTGAACCCGATTTACATGATGATCTACTTTATGCCTTTGCTAACTATTGTCAACCTATTCACTTCTCCTTGCTGCATCAAGATAGCTTTTGGAGGTTGATGGCTTCTGTGCTTGAGATGCTTCTTCTATATATCCAAGTCCTATCTTTATCAAAGGAGAATGGTGCACTTTGATAATTTCATCTAAAGTTTCTGATCCTTTAGTAAATCTAAGATTGAGAGCTTTTGTTTTCTCAATATCTTTTCTTAGACCCACAATTTCACATTCTAACTTTTCATTGTGTTTTTCCCTTTCAGCAAGTTGGAATGTCAGAGTATCTATAATCATACCATTTTCTTCTAAATAGATTTTAAGTTTAGAAATTTCTTCATAGAGATCACCTTTATCTAAACCATGCAAGAAATCATCATCTTCAAATGCCATCAAAAGTATATAATCATTACCATGTTAATCTTCATCACTATTTGATAAACCATCACTATATTCATGTGTATAGTAGCTCTTCTTACGTACATTCTATTTTCTATTCCATTTTGTCGGTTCCTTACCTTTATCTAGCTTATCTTTATGAGGGCATTTGGCTGCATAATGACCAACTCTTCCACAGGCAATGCATTTGAAAGGTAGTTTACCTCTGAATCTTCTAGAACCTTGTTGAAGGTTCTTGACAAAGTTTGCTTCTTCCTCTCCTTCTGAAATGTGTCCTGATTCATTGAGATCTTGTCTTCTTGAAGCCTTGAATGCGGCTTCTCTCACATCTTGTGGACCTCCTTTTCTCATTTCGAAAGTAGTTAGGATTCCGTGCAACTATATCATAGTAATACTCTGAAGATTCTTCTTTTCTTCTATGGTAGAATCTTTTGATTCAAACTTAGAAGATAGGGATCTCAAAACCTTTTCAACTACAGTAACTTCTTTTATCTCTTCACCCAAGTTTTTCATGCGATTAACAATCTCATCTATACATAAGAAGTAATTAGCTATACTTTCATCATTGTGCATTTTGAGAGTTTAATATTGAATTCTGAGAGATTGTAGTTTTACGTGTTTTACCTGATCATCTCCTTCATATCTTAGAACAAACTTGTCCAATATTTCTTTGGCGGTTTTGAGCTACATAGCCTTGACAAATTCTGATTGTGACAGACTCCCCAATAGTGTGTTGACAACCTTGGCATTTGTTTCATACTGCTTTTTACCTGCAGTATCTATAGGAATTACTGATGGAAATGTGTATCCTCCTTCCATGATTTGCCAAACTTTTGTTCCAAGAGATTGAAGATAGACTGTGGTTCTTACCTTCCAATAGATGAAGTTTCTCCCATCGAATATTGGTGGTATAATGGATCCATCTCTTTCATAGGTACTCATGATGATAGATCTTCCTTAAAACAATTAAGATTTTTCCGAAGGACCTACTCTGATACCAATTTTTGGAAATAATACTGAGGGGGGGGGGG
>APFE030898733.1:37061-50116 GCA_000404065.3 Pinus taeda
GGGGGGGGGTGAATCAGTATTGGCAATTTAACAATATTTCATTTCCATAAATAGATTTATATATGTTGCTTCTGTTAATGAAACTTGTGTCTATATGCAACTGTGTTTAGAGCAACCAACATATACCTTGCGATCTTATAATTTAGTTAATTGATCTTTAATATATGTATCAGAACCATATAACCAGTAATCAGATGCAGTAAAAAAATAGGTAATCACACACATGAACATAAGATATAAGGTGGAAACCCAATGTGGGGAAAACCACCTACTGCAATTGTCTCAATATTTTTTTTAATAAGTAACTTCTTTCACAAATTTTGTAATGGTGCAGCCTTATAGCAGTACACAGGCTTCTATTTGTAAAAGGCTACAACCTTCTCTTGTTCTCCCGCTTTTCCTGGAAGGGAGCTAGAACCCCCTTAGCTCTTGTACTAGCTGATGTGTTTACTAGTACATAGGTGATAACCTACAGAAGGCTACAACCTTCTCTTTTCTTCCAGGGACCACGTTTCATAAATTTTCAGACTAGATCCATAAATAACATCAATCAAACATCAAATATATCTGCATCAATCAATCTCCTTTGCACCAATCAAAACCAAATAAAACAACGATTTTTCTGAATGCTGTAACCAGAACATAGTAATAGTAACTAGAACCCAATGCAGAACCCAGAACATTGCAACAGGAAACAAAAGTAGCTAATACATATTTTATGAGACGTATGCTACTTCAATGTGTTGAAATTGCATTCATACACTGTTATCTAAAGGTAGGCCTGTGTATAGATGTTTTTAAATGTCTAACCAGTGTGTATATGCACCTTTACTATACTAAACCTACGTACAGATCTGTAAAAGATGGTTTAACCTTTACAACTATTCAGACATCCATTATACCCAGATCATCAGATTTACAAATTATGACATGTGCCAATTATTAAAGATCAAAACCACCCAAAGATACTTCTCTTCAAGCCTAAAGATCTTGACCCATCAATAGAACTTATCCTTGTTCAAGCACTCAAGTTCCTCGATTCAGATCCAGTTATGCACCATAACCCAATGACCAGTATTCTAGATCTTGCTCTTCATTAGATATTCAATACTTGAGTGCCTTTGCCTAATGATCTCCTCCTCCTTTTATAGTCTTAGGCCTTACTCAATACCATGGTCCAAAACCACTTTAGAATCAACACATTGGACCAAATACCTGGGGTCAATACTTCAGACAAGATATCTTGGACCAATACCATGGGTCAAAATACCAAGGACCAAATACAATAGACCAAAACCAAGTTTTCCAAGATGTACGTGCTTTTATTTGCGTGAAGGTGCATGTATACGCATATGCGCCTTTTGGTCTGCTAACCCGCGTGTATACGTGGTTTGGTCAAGGGGAACCTGCGTATACCTCTTTTTCCTTCATTCTGTGATCTTGAATTGTGATCTGTCATGTGAGTGAGTTGCCATCAAGGACGACACCCGTGTCATAGCGCCAAGCCTGTGTCATAATGCCAACAAAAGATGTAAATCTACAACATAATTTCTATAGTGATAAGGAAGGAATCATTCCTAGTTTCTATCTGAGATATTCAAAGGAATCACGTGGAAGTGACTTTGTAAATATATCTACAACTTGTTCCTTTTAAGGAATGTACTCCAGTTTGACCTTTTGTTTAAGCACATTCTCTCTCAAAAAATGTTATTTGATTGGAATGTGTTTGGTTTTTGAGTGCAAGAAATTTTTTTTATCGATACTTGTGGCACTAGTATTGTCAGAGAGAATAGACACAGGTTGAGAACATGTGACTTGAATATCTTGCAGTGTTTGGACCATCCATAGATGTTGAATACAAAAATATGAAATAGAAGCATATTCTTCCTCAGTAATAGATAAAGTGATAGAACTTTTTTTCTTAATGCACCATGAAACCAAGTGAGATCCTAAATAAAATGAGCCCCCACTAGTACTCTTGTGATCATCAACATTACCTACCCAATTTGCATTTGTGTAAACATGGAGTGTAAAGTCTGTAGTTTTGGGGTACCATAGACCAAAATATTGAGTTCCTTGCAGATACTTGAATATTATATTAAGTGATAGGAGATAAGTTTCCTTAGGATGTGCTTGAAATCATCCAACAATGCCAACTTCATGCATAATTTCCAGTTGTGTACCTATAAGATAGGGAAAAATGCCAATTGTAGATCTGTATTATGGTTGATTAACTCAAGGAGAATCATCATTTTGAATAATTTTGCATCCTATTATCCTAAGTGTGCATACACTTCCATTCCATATATCTTCAAAATATATTTGATGTACTTGGTTTGACAACGAAAGATACCATTCTTAGTTTGTTGAAATTGAAGGCCAATAAAATATGTTAGTTCACCAGTAGAGACATTTCAAATTCTTTGTGCATAAATGAAGCAAATCCCTTACTCATAGATTCTATATTTATTCCAAATATGATGTCATCTACGTAAAAAAAAACTATCAAAAGTTCATCTTGATCAAATTTGTTATATAGGCTTTTGTCTGCAAACCCCCTTTTAAAGCCTTATTGCTAAAGGTACTTGTCAAGATGATAATACCATGTATGAGGAGAATGTGGTAACCCATAAAAATCCTTCTTAAGCTTGCACATACAATTTTTATCATATCCAAGAATGAACCCTTAATGTTGTTCAATACAAACTTATTCTTCTAGATCCCCATTTAAAAATGTAGATTTAATGTCCAATTATATAACTTAAGTCATGAAAGCGTGAAAATGAAATAAACATTCTTATGGATTCAAGTCTAGCTACAGGTGAAAATGTTTCTTTAAATTCTATCCCTTCCGTTTGAGCATATCCTTTACATACACATCTTGCTTTGTTTCGAATTACTTCTCCATTTTCATTCATTTTATTTTTGAACACCCATTTTGTCCCAAGTACATTTCTATCATGAGGCCTTTGTACTAATTCCCATGTATGGTTATTTCTATTTGATCAATTTATTCGTGCATTTCCTTAACCAAAAATTCATCTTTGCTTCCTTGATTCACATTTTGAGGTTCAATTGTGAATAATAAGGCTAAGTGACTAGAAGTTCTAACAAGAGTTCTTCTAGTTTGTATTCTTGCATCCTTTTCACCTAGAATTTGAGATTCTGGATCATTTTATGTACATACCTTGATGGATTCTTTTCTAACGTATATGTATTTTCATTTCCTTCTTCTGATTCTTCTGTATTTATTTCTCCTATAATATTTTGGCTTGTAGTAGGGAGAGGTTTTTCATCTACTTGTGTTTCTCTTTTGGAACATGTGGATGCTTCATCAATCACAACATCTATGCATTCACCAATCTTTTGAATCCTTTTATTATAACATTTATCTCCCTTCATTAACTCTAGATACAAACTTTTCAATCTTATCATCATTTTTCTTTATGTAACATCTACTTCCAAAAATTCTAAAGTGTTTGCCAGTTGTAGGGTTACCAAACCATAGTTCATGTGGAGTTTTATCAATGTTTACATAAACATGAGATTTTTTAAGTATATCTACAGCTATATGTGAAACTTTTCCCTAGAAGGTGTGAGGTGTTCTTGATTCATCAATCACGACACACACCATTTGTTGGGATGTTCTATTCATTCTTTCTACCACTCTACTTTGTTGAGGAGACTTAGTTAAGGAAAATTGTCTTTTGATGCTGTGCTATTCACAAGAATTGAAAAACACATATAAAATATATTCTCCTCCTCTATTAGATCTAATACATTTTATTTTCATATCTAACTCATTTTCTGCCAAAGCCTTGAATACTTTAAATTTATCAAATGCCTCATCATTATGTTTTAGTAATCCAGTCCAACTCATTCTTTTAAAATCATCAATCAATAATTTGAAGTATTGTTCACCATGAGGATACTTATTTCTCATAGGACCACATAAATGAGTATGAATAAGTTCAAGTGGCTTACTTGAAGTACCTTATTTAGATTTAAACCGAACTTTGGCGTGCTTTCAGGTTTTTTACAAATGTTGACCAAACACCAAAGTAGTTTCCATTGAGTCCAAAAATGGATATTGTTGGCATTATGATTAATGTGTTGTCCTTGATTGCAACCTACTTGATAAATATGTCAACATGATGGTTATGCAAATGCTATAGATTGTATGGATAGAGAAATGACAGTTCAAATAAATAAGAATGTTAAAGGTGGAGTTTGAGAAAGTATACATAGATCCCATGAAGAAGGGTCATGTACATACACTAGTCCTACAAAGGAAAGTCACATATATAATTTGAACCATTGTATTTTGAATACTAGGGGTCACTACCATAGTTTTGGCCCATAGTAATTGATGCGAAAATGGTTATTTGATCTTGCCAATGAATAATAACAACATTACTAAGGGATTTACCTAAGGTAATGGCTAAGGTTAAAAATATATAAGATAGATATCATGGCGTTATGTTTGCAAGTAACTGGTTATTATGTGATTTGATTTAGAATAGGTGTGCACCAGGAAACAAGGAGAAGACTCAGATCTAAAAGTTTGTTGATATATATGCTTGATTTATTTATTTGTTGCAAATCTATAAGTACCTAATAATGATGAAACTATGATGAATATGTTTGTTGTGATCTGAATGAAATAATTAGAAGTTTGTAGTTTTGACAGTAAAGGTTGTGGAGAGTGAAATTGTGTTTACAATGAAAGCTTTTATTTTGTATGCAGGTGCATTTGGGAATAGTCACATGCATAAGCGAATCCATTTATGTAGGGTTGCATATATAGTTTTTAGTATGTTGATATCTGTACACGAGTGTTTTGCATGATAAGCACATACATACGATGATGTTTCTTTTGGAAGCTATGTATATGTACTAGGGTTTACAATACTATTTAATAATGACATTTGGGATTTGTTTTCTTCTATTTGTCAATGATGTCTTTATCTTGATGATCTATGTCTTACTACGATGATTGAGCTGATTTATTGGCAATAATTGTTCAGTGTAGGGATATGTGATTGGTTCAATATTATATTATTATTTTGTGTATGGTCTGGTGATTGATTCAACACTATAATAATTCATTATTCAATTTCTTTATGACCAAAGCTATTGGAAAGTGAACATTCAATTTCATCTTGAAGTGGTGAGAAAAAATTATAGGAAGATTTACTTTCCATAAGCTCATTATTTTGTTCTCTTGCTTCTCTAGTATTAATAATTTTATAAGAAACACAATCGACAACTTTGTGACCAAAATTGTGACAAGTGAAGCATTGACAATTGAAGTAGGAATACCTAGGATCATAATAATTTCTTGAGTAAATTTCCCTTTGATTATGGTAAGGTTGTTTTGCATGAGAAGCATTTGATCCTTCATTCTTTTGATGAAAGCTACAATTATGATGAATGTTTCCTTTTACTACATTCACGTATCTTCCTACACTTGTTTAAGATAATTTCATAGATTTTGGTGTTTCACCATTTGGGATGTATTCAAGGCCTGTATTGATTAGAAGAGAACATTAGACTTTGATGCGTTCTTCTAAAGTCTAATACCCTCTAGAAAATTTAAAATTTAGAGCCTTTGTTTTCTCAAGTTCCTTTCTTAGACCCAATATTTCAAGTTCTGAATTTTCACAATGCCTTTCATTTTCTAGATCTTGTTTCTTCAAAACTTCTTTAGCTAATTTAAATTATTCTAAACATATTTTTAGCTGAGTTATTTCTTCAATAAGGTTATTTTTTATACAAATTTCCTTTTCTTATAGATCACCCATAAAGCATCATCAAAGTCATCTATACATTTTTCTTCAACCATAAGCAACTGATAATCTTGATCAGATTCAACATCCTCATTATTGGATGAATATTCACTATCTTCATGAGTATAAAAGTTTTTCTTGTTATCAAAACTTCTTATAACATTCCTCTTTGGAACATTCTTCCCTTTCTGATGATTTTCTCTATAAGGAAATTTAGCAACACAATTACCTACCTTCCACATACAAAACATTTAAAAGGAAGCTTACCTTTGAACCTGCCAGTTCCTACCTAAAGTTTCTTCACAAAGTTTGCTTCTTCTTCATCTGAAATATAACCTATCGCGTTAAGCTATTCCTTTTCCTTACCTTTGTATGTAGCTTTTAATGATGCTTCTTTCATATTTTATGGACCCCCTTTTCTCATATCATAGGCTATTAATATCTCATCGAGCTATTCAATAGTGAGATTCTTCAAATCCTACATTTCTTGAATATCAGATATCTTGGAATCAAAATTTCAGGTTAGAGATATTATAATTTTCTCAAAAATAGTGTAAACCTTTATTTCAACACCAAGATTTTTCATTGAGTTAACGATCTCATCTACTCTAAGGAAAAATATTGCAATACTTTCATCGTCATGCATTCTAAGCATCTCATATTGAATTTTAAACGTTTAAAGTTTATCCCTTTTTACCTTAGTGTCACCTTCATAGATTTGGATAATATTGTCCCATATAGCCTTTATGGTATTCAAGTGCATGAACTTCACAAATTCTAATTCAACTAAGATTCCTAAGATAGCATTGACTGCCTTTCCATGGGTCTCATATTTTTGTTCCCTACATCATCTATGGGAATGAAGGATGGGAATTGATATCCACCTTCAAATATTTCCCATATATCACCTCCAAGTTCCTACAGACAAGCCCTCATTCTAACTTTCCAAAATACAAAGTTAGTTCCATTAAGAAAAGGTGGCTTAATAAAAAATTCTCCTTCTTGACTACTCATGTTGATGGATCTCCCTGTAAGTGATCAAGATTCTTCTGAGGGACATGCTATGATATAAAATATTGGGAAAATTACTGAGAGGGAGGGTGAATCAATATTTTAAACTCAACCTTCAAATTTTATATTCTAAAATATATACACTACTATTATTGAAGCAACCTGCATATGTACGCTACTTTAGAGAAAGAAACCAACGTATATTCATTTACTGATTTTTCATGTGTTATATTAGATGATCATATTTAATCATTGCATCAATAGATTAATTAATTTTCAACATATAGTAAAGAAATCACAAAAAATGGGAAAACGCACATAGAAGACCAGGATTTTTAGGTGGAAACCTAGTGTGGAAGAAAACCACTGTTGCTACTATCATTGCCTTCTTTCTTATAATATAAAGAAAATATTTATTAAATTTGTACTAATGAATACCTTTCTTAGTACATAGGCATCCACCTACAAGAGGCTAAAACCTCCACTTGTTCTCCAGCTCCTACTAGAAGGGAGCTACAACCTGCTAATCTTGTTTACCAACTTCTCTTGAGAGGAAGCTCCTACTCCCTTTATGAAGGATGCAACCCTCAACTCCTTGTGGATGACTTTTCATAATGTTTTAGATGAGATCCACCAGTCACATAATCATCAACCAACCTATAGGCCACCTTTCATCACATTTTCAGATTGAACCCATATCAATAATAAACCCAACCAAATATGTCAAACTGAAGCATTGAATTTGAGACATTGTAACATTGTAAATCAATTGAATTTATGAGGCATCAAATAATTGAATGTAGAATCCAACCAGAAACAACGAAAATCAAATTATGTACGCAATTGTACTAAATAAGAATCACGTACATACCCACTTCCTCTGTATAACACTTGCATACAAATCCTAAACTACTGCAAACTGAATAATGAATGACTTTAGTGCTAAATTAATCATTGGAGCATACACAAAATAATAATAGAATATTGAACCAAACAAAGATCCCCAAAATTAAGCATTATATCCAATTAACCAGCTCAATCATCATAGGTAGACACAAATCATCAATATAAAGACATCAATGATAAACAATAGAAAATGGATCAAACACCAAACTTCATTATCAATCAATATTGTAAACCCTAGTACATATACACGACTTCCACAAGAAACATCAGCATATGTACACACTTATCATGCAAAAAAACTGCATATAGATCTCAACATATTATAGAATATATACATGACCCTTCAAATATGGATCTACATATGTACACGAATTTTCTCAAACACACTTGCATACTGATCTGAAAACTTTCACTATAAACACAATTTCACTCTCTGCAACTTTTACTCTCAATACTACATTCTTATAATTAGTTCATTCACATCACAACAAACAAATTCATCATAGTTTCATCATTATTGGGCACTTAGATATTTACAACAAGTAAATCAATCAAGGATATATATCAACAAAGTTTCAGATCTTTCATATCTGAGTCTTCTCCTTGCTCCCTAGTGCAAACTTGTTCCAAATCAGATCACATATGTATAACCAATTACCTGCACACATAACACCATGATCTCGATTTTCTTATATAATTTTAGCCTTAGCCAATAACTTAGGTAAATTCCTTGATAATGTTGTTAGTATTTTTTAGCGAGATGAAATAACTGCTTTCGCACCAATTACTATGAGCCAAAACTATGGTAATGACCCCTAATATTCAAAATACCATGGTTCATATTTTGTGCGTGACTTTCCTTTGTATGACCAACATATGTACATGACCCTTATGTTTGCATTCAAATATGAATCACACAATTCACCCAATTCCACATTAATTGTCAACTCGAGGCTCGACTGGTTATTTCAAGGCTATCATGCAAGGTATATGCAAGCCATAGTTTCCCTACCCAACTATTGTAGTGTTTTCTTCTCGAAGATGTACGAAAAGAACCCGCTTAATGTTGTGGATGAAAAATAATATTAATAATATAAATGGCTACTAAACATTATAGATCTGCAACAAATGATAGGAACAAAACCTGCCAAAGTTCGGATCTACGCCACAATCATAGTTAAAGAACAAAAAGAAAGAGTAATAACTCCAATCGTCTAATGGAAATGAGATATACAAAGAATAATTTTATTATAACACCTGTGAAGGGAAAAAATAAATGTTACCAGTCCCTGTCTATGGGATGGGTTCTTGGCTATCCTCAAATGTCTTCAGCTTGTGTAGAGTCTCTCTCCTCTATAATGTGTAAACCCATCAAAAATATGGTGTGTGACAATAAAAATAATGAGAGTTACAACAGTAAGCGCAACAATGAAGATAATTAATAGTGAATAATGAATGGAAAACCCTTCTATTTATAACAAAATATTGAGTTATCCTCGAATAATGAGAAATAATAAAATATTATTGATCCCATTCTTCAAATAACCACTTGGAATATTTTATTATATTTGGTTAGGAGGGAAAAAGTATTTAAAATTTTATAAATAATATAAAAAAATGATTATTAATCATCTCAGGAATTAGTTAAAGAATAATAAATGAATAAGATTTATTTAATTATTCTTAAGGGATCTAATCAAATTGACAAGAGTAATAATTATTAGTGATAGTTAATTATTCTTAGAGAAAAATAATAATAATAAAATGATTTATCTGTTTATTTTTTATATTGGGTAATATGACAAGGATAATTGAACAATGGTTTAATTAATTATTCCTAGAAGAAAATCAAATAAATAATGATTTATTTAATTATTCTTCATAGGTTTAACTAAAAATTACTTAACAAAGGTGGTTTATTAAGTAATTTCTCACAGTGAAAGCAATTTTACTATGGTAAAATTGGATTTACATGGTGTACTTAAATCCATCTAGTAAATTAAGCTAGATGATCAATTTTTTGGTCATAATAGAATGCCCCCCAACATACGAGTGTTACGAGAAAAACATATGACCGAAGTACGTTGTAAAGACACAATCACTAGACATCATAGGGAGTAAAAGAGAGAGAGAGAGAGAGAGAGAGAGAGAGAGACCAATAAAGATGAAGTGAAAGAGGATAGAGACAGAGGGGGTGAGAATAATGTGAATATCCTTTTATGTTGTGGTACCAAACCTCAATGAGGTGCGGGAGGCATACCCATACCCACCGAGATAACTGAGTATAAAAATAATGGTTTGCCCAAGAAAAAGAAACTGAGCAATGAAGTACATGTTGAATGGTACATGACATGCTGGCATAATACAGCCAGAAAATAATGCAATGTGTCCCATATACATAATGCGCCTAGAAAAACATGAGTCAAGACTGAATACAATAATATATGAGTACATGACATACAAAGTCCCTTCCCTCAAAAAATGGGTGGGAGGGAGGGTAGAACAACCGGATAAGCCCTGCTGAACAAGGAAGGGCTCTGCAAAACTGAATGGATCATTTGGAGGAGACGTGCATGTTATGAACACTGCAATCAGTAGGAACCAAACCCATCAACTCTATGGAACTTCATTTGAGACTGTAGCATAATAGGTATGCATCCAGGCATGTGGGGGGCTACCTGAAGGGCCACCCACTCATGAGTTCTGAAACATCTCAGACACACTTGGGAATCATTGGTACAATCTACTACATCACTAGACCATCAAGTGTATGAATCACGAACATGAAATGACCAAATCAAAGGGAAATAATGAGTCCCTTTGCTCGATCTAGGGTGTTGAACAAGAATGGGAGCTAGAACCAAGATACACCACCCTCTAGATCATTCTTATGGAATAAAGAGTTGATGTCAACATAATAGGGCCCACGATAGATGATGCAATGAGGATCCTCAACTAAAGCACGAGGGAAAATAGTAATGTGATAGATGGATTGATACCAGGGATAATGGAGAAAAGTGGGACTAAGGGACAAACATACAACTACCCTTGTCAGAGCATAAAGTGGATGGTTGACTTGGCAGCAACTGACTCAACTCCAGAGGGGATGGGGACAGTATGAATAGAGGCCAAAATGGGAACCAAAGTATGAATGATATGAAAATATGGATGGAATACTGTGACATTATATAATGCGACATGAAATAGACTCTGTCATGCGGAAAGAGTTAATCTTGCGGACAAAACCAACCTCCCTAGAAGCCTAAGACTTTCTAGTGACAAACAAGACAATTAAGAGCAATCCTTCTCTAAACATGCATTTACCATACAAGAAATCAAGTGTTTAAGATCCTACCTGTAGTCCAACGCTGTTGTAGTAGTCCAGCCTCGTTGATCCAGATGAGCTCGTCCTTCACTTCGAAACCTGCATTCACTAACAATCAAACGATTAAATAGCACCTGAATATCTCATAAAATAAAACATATTCAACATACAGACCAAGGAGTATATGAAACAACTCATTAATAACAAATTGTTGAGAAGAATGGACTTATTTGTATTAATAGGAAACAAAAGAAACCATTACAACCTGAGCCTTGGTGTTGTGCAAGTTCCTCCCAGGGTCCAGCAAGAGTTTTCCTTTACTTTGGTAAGCTCACCCACTTCCAAATGAAACAAGAAAGGATGGGAATCTCTCCTCACAAGCTTCTACAAAGAAGTCCTAATTCCAGCAGCATCTACCCTTTGGAATGTTCAGCTTTCAACCTCCCCTCCTCTGGCCCAATGCCTGTATTTATAATGCTCTAGAGGAAGTTAATCAGGTCCAACATCAATGGGATACCCCCTCTTTTGGATGGGGTAGCTCCTCTCTTGATGGGATAAGTTCCTCTTTCATAGGGATACATGAACCATCTGGAGGCGCTCAATACACGTCAAACAAGCTTCTAGAATGCTCTAGAAATGACCACAAGTAACTTTTTTTAAGATGAAACTCGCGCCTTTTGACCTTTACAGGGGTACGCACCCAACCCTTGACATACAGAGCGTACAAGTACGCAGGTATAATGAACTTGGGGATGCGTACACGCAGGTAAGGTTGAGAGAAACTGCGTACCCAGAGATAAATATGTTTTTAAAGACTTTCTCTCTTTCTTGAAGTTTGACATGGAGAGCAGAGGTATGAGGCTTGCCAAGGAGGATAGTATGACTGTTGATGGAGCCATACTAACTGCAAACAGTCACGGTGACAAATTTTAGTGTAACAGATTGCCCCCTAAAGTGCGAAGCCTGTAATAGATTAGGGTTTTATATCATCTAGGAAGGGTGAAGTACTTTATCATTTCAAGGATCTTGTGGAGAGCCCATTCAGAACCTGCAATTTTCAACACAAAATACATGTATAAGATCATATCATCGCTGAGGTAGGCATTCCCATACTCAGATCAAAACTTTAACTATTGGACTAACTACTCTGATACAGGAATGATTTCATAATACATCATAATCATAGACTCATATAGACACAGTATGGGTGCAGCCATCTGTTTATGATTGGTCTACAACATAATGAACACAAAACTCCTCGCAGCCTGGATGGTGGAAACTAGATCCAGGGTCTTCATCTCTACTTCCCGAATTGGTACGATTCTAGCCATGCGAATAAATGAGTCGATGTCGAACATGGTAGAAACCGATTGATTACCAGTAGATGATGTAAACTGTTAACAAGTGTGAGAGAGACCACCAGTGATGTCAATGGTTCTCAAAGTACCAAGTACAATCCATGAGATGTAAAAGAATGAGTCGATTTCGAACATTTCACGGAGTCCTTCGATCGAAAGTCAATGATGTAAACTGACGTCGAAGGCGAGAAACCTGCCATTGATGCATGCAGACTTCAAGGTACTAAAGATTTCTAAGTCAACTTTCTAGATAATGTGCTGATGTCGATAGAAAGAGACTCGTCGCAGGCAAGCCCACAACACGAAATCATAGTTCAAGTTGAAGAAATGTTGCTGTAAGGACTGACTCAGGGATGATAAAAATGGATGATAGGTATTTTGCAGCTGAATGTTTTGTTTGCAGACCTCTTGAACACATAACGACACAACAGATGGCTTGGTGACGAATGACTCAAAGTTAATACCCGGAACCCGACTGAAGAAATTTCAATGTGGTTTGATCAACTGTGAGGCAAAGGATTTCCCAACCCAGGTGAATAAAAAGTTTCATGTTCAAGATTGGTAATAAGGTTTTTTCTGAGACAAAAGGATAACAAATAGGCTCATTCTTCTCTCTTTTCCCCCACCATTTCTAGCAAGTACCTCTTTATTTTTTACAAGCTTGAG
>APFE030898754.1:0-10342 GCA_000404065.3 Pinus taeda
TTTTTTTTTTAGAACTTCTTGCAGAATGGAAAGAAAGAAAAACCAAATTGCAACTACTTGGTGAATGGAACTATTTGCAGAATTGGAAAGAAAGCAAAACCATATTGCAACTATCTACTGAATGAAACTATTTGTAGAATGAGAAAGAAATAAGGAAAGAAAGAAAAAAGAATCACATCTACTCAGACATCTCCCCGGCAAGGGCACCAAAAAGTGATGACTGCCAGTATTGCAACAAGACTGCTGCAACTCCTGGGGTACCAACTTTACTTCACTAACCCGTGGTTTGTACAAACATGAATGTGACAATGTTCTATACACAGTAGATGTAATGGTCTACTCTTTGTCACTTTTTAACTGGGGCGATAGACCAATAGGGTTTCTCAAATGAGTCTTCTATTAACTAGAATAAGTGACTACCAAATGGAGAAGGAAAAATTGTCCTTAATGAAAGAAAAGGAATGATTCCTACTTCTAGAAGTGAAAGACTGAATTGAAAATGCCTATAAAGTGACATGAAATCATCTAGCTACTCATTTACACATTTTTCTTGCAAAATAAACCTAGCTTAACCTTATTTATAACATGTGATGATCTAAACATATTGGGCATGGAATTTTATCGATGGAGTATTATAACTGTTTCATGCATGTGCTAATTTAGAAATTATAGAAAAATACCTGTTTGATGTTTTAATTTTATGAATGCAAATGCTAATCTTCACTTGTTCGTTTGTAGGGGAAACATGTATGGAGGAAGAGGTTTGGACTAGTATTAAGGGTATGGAAGCCAAGTGGAGGCCTAATCTAAGATTATATGACAATTTTGCTAAATTTGGTCTCAAAACATACTGCTACAAGGCTTCCTGTAGTACTACTAGAGGATGCCCTAGTTCTACCACAGGATGCCCTATTTTATTACAGGAAACATGCCAAAAGCTTAGGAGATGTTAGGAAAGGTGCAATGAAGTGTGGGAAAGGTATCTGATGGGGGAATAAGGCATGGAGGAGGTGAAAACTATCTAGGGCTCAATCATATGCTTCAAGATGGTTGGATTTGCTCACTGGAAATGGTAATTTTTCTTACAAAACAAGAATTTGGATTTAGGGTTTAGTGGACTTTGGCAACATGGGTGGATAAGGCTTGGATGAGGAAAATGATATGAGGTCTCCCTGCAAATTAGAATCTCTTGCAACAACATACATTCTTGTCTTCATTTATGCACAAATTCATCTATACATGGGAAAGATTTATTAAATGGAAGAAAACGGAGTTATTACCATCTAGTGGCTAAGTCCATGATTGGAAGTTCTTTGAAACCAATGAAAAAATTAAGAGATCAGAAATGATAATTGAAAATCATCCTAAGAATCTGAAAGGAAATGAACTACTCATCAAGAAACCATAGATCATGTAGTAAGTCAGGAAATCTATTTTTGGGCTGTGAATGGAACCCTCAAATCAAGATCCCATAAGGGAGATGAGGTGAAAGCCACTACCATAGGATTTTCTAGGGTTTCTTCTGTGACTATGATACCACTGACCTACTATCTACAAATGGAAGAAAACTAATTAATCATCCAAATACTTACAAATTAACAAAACCAAAATCACTTCAACAGTTAACTCTGAATGTAATTGTTTGGTCAATTTAGTGTTTCTAAATTGATTTCATTAATTGTCAACCCGGGGCTCGTAAGCTGATGAAGTGAAGGTGTACTATATGTACTTAAGCAACCTCTTAGATCTTTTTGTCGTTTGGGGGTGTTGTTTGTGGTCAATTTATCTTCCTAAGATGGAATGGAGATTTTATAAACAGATGAGTGATAGTGTGTGTAAGGTGATTTCTAAATGAGTGAGTGTGTGTTACTGGTGGTTTCTAACTACCTTCTAAACTTGCAAAGAAAAAGCTTGAAAGAAATAACTTGAAATGAAACTGAAAGCAAAGCAGAAAAACCACTTTCTAATAGCACTAGTCACTACTCATGCTGCTGCAATAAAAAGATAAGAAAAACTACTTTAAAGACTAGTTATAATGTTTAACTCTTCCTAACTCTCTACTTCCAACATATGGTATTATGTGAAACACGATTAAGAAGTAGTTAGAAATAAGTCTAAAAAGTAATCAAAATAAGAAAAATCCACTTTAAAGACCATTTATAATGTTCAACTCTTCCTAACTCTCTGCTTCCAACATATGGTATTATGTGAAACACGATTAAGAAGTATTTAGAAATAAGTCTAAAAAATACTCAAAACAAGCTATAATTTATTAGTATTCTGATCTCTTAAAGATGAACAGCTTATGATAAAGAGACCATCAATATGTTAGCATACAACTTGAGAAACTAAACTAGAAATCAGCTAGGAAAACAGAGTAAAGGCAGCAACTATGAATATGACAACTGAAAATACTATTAGAGATAAAGCAAATACACAAAGACACACAATCCCGGGATAACACCTGCAGAAAACAGTCCTAATCAGTTTAAAGTAAATGTTGGAAATGAAATGACAGTGAAAGTAAATCAAATCTGTACATGTGTTAAAGAAAAGGAAAATTGCTGAATTCAAAAGAAGGAAATGGCAAGAACATAAAGGTAAATTACTGTACAAAGGCTGTTATGAACGGGGGCCCTCCATCCACAAATCCCAAAGAAATATCAGCTACATAAAGGAGTCAAAACAGCAGTCTTCTATTAATTCATAATGTAGAAATTACAGTGAAAAAGTGCTGAAATAGCAGCTTCAAAACAGAGTTTCTGTGCTCACTAAAAGCGTAGCAATTACATAAACAAAACAACTAAAAACTAATCCTTAAGTGTGCGTAGACGCTGGATTTTATAAGCGTATGAACAACTGCCTACTGCATAAAACATGAAACTGGAAATTAACTGACAACATGCTAATTAAATCGTTCAGCAACACGTCAATAGGTCCATGGGTGATCTGGAAGGTACAGTCATCATGGAGGTTGAATCCAAGGTTGGATCCTGTCTCCCATGACCTTCGTAGAGTGGAGGAGTTGCCGTCTGGAGTGATGTGACCTTTCAGCTCACGCAGCACCGTTTGAGCTGGCTTTGTTGACCGAAGTTGGATCCTCGTTGACCGGAGGTATGCATGGCGTTGCTGACCAAACCAATAGCACAGGAACCTTCAACACCTTCATTCCCACATGCCCATGTGATTTGTTTTTTAAAATGACACGTGGAACATGGAGATCAATGAAAAGGCTGCGGAATTGCTGAATGGCTACAGAATTGCCAGACAGCTGCGGAAACTCTGTGCATATGTCAAAAATCTAGACAAACAGTCAAACATTTAGCAAAGTAAACCAATCATGCTTAAAGACATCAAATGTAATGATATGGGTAAGTTTATGAGGAAAATAGGGCAAAAGAGAGGGATAAGTGAGGAAAAGTTGTAGGTAATGATGGATAATTAGGTGCAAGTTAGAGGCTCTACACCAAGGCTTCCAAGACTAGTAACGCAACCCACCATAGGCTTCCAGAGTGTTTTTCCAACCAAGGGTTCCAGGACTAGTAACTCAATCCAAGTTGTTACAGGGCTTCTAGAGCATTTATCCAATCAGGGCTTCTAGGAACTAATAACTCAACCCAAGCTAAGGAAACATGAGAACCAACCAACAACAAATAATAAAAATAAACCATCAATCACCATGGCTATCCAAGAAATGGCAAGGCTATGTAATCCACTGTCGATCGAGGCAATCCTCCATGCCAATGACAAATCATAACCAAGAAGCCACATGCATATGCCATGCATGCCAAAACTAGTGAAGAAAGCATACATCCAACTCAGTACTTGCAGCCAAATATGATGTAGTTGTTGATCCCGATGCCTTTTTGCACTTTCCTACTCTTCCTTTGCCTTCTTGCTCCAAAAATCCACATCCTCCAAGAGTGCTCCAAGAAAATTGTAAGTATCCAAGAGAATGAGAGAGAGAGAGAAAATAATGAGAGACAACTCCAACATTAAACTAAATAAAGGTTACCAATTGATACTCATAAGAATTTTTATGGATGAGGTCTATATTTTCCTCCTCACATGCAACATGTGACCTTTCAACTCCCTCTTCACCTAATTTCCATTATTTCGTAGACAATTGTGCCAAATATTCCATTATTCCTTTCCAAAACCTTAGTCATTCCCTTTGCTAATTTCCTTAGCCATTAACAATCAAAAGTGATCCCCATCACTAGGATTGTTCCCAACATTCAACTTGGAATAAGTGTCCCATCAACTGTGGTTATTTCTTTCCTTTATTAACTTTTATTACATGGAATATTCAGTAGGGCTGTTACAGAACCCTCCCCCTTGGGGGACATCGTCCTCAGTGTTCAATCACACAAATACCTTAAAAACTTGCTAAAAGAATACATATTTCTTATGGAGCTTTATAACATAGCTCAATGCAATATTTACAATGAAATATCTACTCAAAACAAAACATCATGACAACATGCCAACATACCGCATAGTGGAGCTTTATAACGCAACTCATTACAGTATTTATAATGATCATCTTGCTGAGTGCCAACCCATATGACATCATAACATCATGCTAACATAACCACATGATAGCATAATAACATGAAAACATAACCATAATGACATGATACCCATACCTCATAGTGAAGCTTTATAACATAGCTAGTTACAGTATTTACATCCATATATATGTGTACATATAGAAACATCACCGTAAATAAAGATACCCAAACATATACCATATCATATACCAAAACATATCACTAAACACCATATCTAGGCATATATCGAAACATCATAAATCATATACCAAGCACGATAAATCATATACTAAACCACCATAAAGAAAATACTAAACCACCATAAGAAAATATAGAATCACCATAAAGAAAATACCAATCCACCATAAAGCAACTACCAAACCACCATAAAGTAAATACCACACCACCATATCAAACCTACTTTGCCTCAACGGACAAACAATGAAGGATACATAGCGCGCATTTGATCTGCCATCTCCCATGTAGCTTCAACGGGCCCAAAGTGCTTCCATCACACTTTAACTTGCTCAATTGCTTGGTTCTAGAGCATGAGAAGCTTTTTCTGCAATATACACTGAGGCTCCGACTGGAGTTCTCCATCTGGCTCCACTAGCAATACAAACCAGTCAATCACATGATCAACATCTTTAACATACTTCTTAAGTAGATATATATTGAAAACATCATGGACTTTCACTGTCAAAGGTAGTGCAAGTCAATAGGCTACTATCCCAATCCTCTCAATGATATTGAAGGGTGCACAAAAATGTGGCATTAGCTTGGTACATGAACAAATCCACAAGGATCTCTTATTAGGTTTGATATGCAAGTACACCTATTCCCCAACCTGGAACTCCTTAAACGACTTGTTCTAATCTGCATAGCTCTTATGCCTATCCTGTGCTGCCTTATGGATTTTCTTGATCACCTGCATTTCTTGTTCCATGTCTACCAACATATCTGGTCCAATCAATACCCTACTAACTAGATCACTCCAACTAATGGGAGTTTTTCAACACTACCCATACACTGCCTCAAAAGGACTAATCCTCAATGACCCTTGATAACCATTGTTGTATGTGAACTCTACCAAAGGGAGATACTCTTCAATCACATACATCCTCAACATATCCTCTAATATCCTATTGACTCTCTTTGTTTGTCTATCTGTTTGCGGATGTTAAGTTGTGTTAAAGGCCAATTTTGTGCCCAAACCTACAAATAACTCCTTCCAAAACTTGGAAGTGAGCTTCATATCCCTGTTTGACACAATCTTCTTTGGAACACCATGTATTCTAACCACATCTCAGATGAATACCTATGCCACATTGATAGCTGAGTGTGCAGACTTAACTGGAATGAAGTGTGAAACCATTGTTAACCTGTCCACAATGACCATAATGGAATCATGCTACTTCACTATCTTTAGGAACCCCATGACGAAATCCATGGAAATAACCTCCCATTTCCACTATGGAATTGCAATTGGTTGTAGAAATCCACCTCAGTGTTTACACTCTACTTTCACTCACTGGCAGTCAAAACACCTCGCCACAAACTCTATTACATCCCTCTTCAAATTCAGCCAATAATAATATATCTTCACTACTGTCAGTGTCTTCTGATAAAATGAGTGAAATAAATAAGGTTTCGCATGAAACTCCCTTAAGATCACCTTCTTGAGATCACTTCTATCAGGTATATATATTTGTCTCAGAACCTGACAAATCCATCCGCTATAAGACAATAATACATACTATGTGCACCTGCACCTGTACCTGTACTGTTGCATGTACTTGTACCACTACCTGTATCTATATCTACACTTGTACTTGTACCTATACTATCACATGTACCTGTATTAGCATCCTACTATAACCTACACACAGTCTCCACATACCTAACATCCTATTGAATTGCCTGCAAGATCCTATCCTATAAGTCTATCCCATAGGAGCTCATAGTTTCCAAGTGGTGTACCTGTACCCATCTACTACGAGCATCTAGTACCCTGTTCTATTTACCTTTGATGTACCTGATCTCGAAGTCAAACTCGTTGATCATGGCCAACCATCTAGCCTGCTTGGCATTCATATTCAGCTGGTAAAACAAATATCTCAACCTAATGTGATCACTCATAAGTAAAAACCTCTTGCAAAGAAGATAGTGTCTCCACATCTTCAATGCATGTATGATCTTTGTCAACTCAAGGTCATGCATAGGATAGTTCCTCTCATGCTCATTTAGTTTCTAAGACTCATAACAGACTACCTGCCTATCCTACATAAGGACTCCACTAAGTACTCTCTTGCAATCATTTGTGCATACCACAAACTCTTTGTTCATATCTGCAATCTGTAACACTAGTGCATGTGTCAACAACTATTTAATTTGTTCGAAGCTAGCCTTCCACTCCTCTTTCCATTCAAACTTCTTACCTATCATCTGCAATGATGTGATGGGATAATCAATCCGTGAGAAGTTCCTGATGAACCTCCTGTAGTAGCCTATCAAGACCATGAAAGATCTCACCTCATCCACACTCTTAGGAGCTACCCACTCCATGATGGCCCTTATCTTCTCTAAATACACTACAATGCCCTCCTTGTAGACAACATGTCCCAAGTAATGTACCTCACTTTGGAATAAACTACACCTGATGATCTTAGCATACAACTGATGCTCCCTCAACAACCTCAATGCTGCTGTTAAATGTTTGATACACTCTTCCCAATTTTTACAATATACCAGTATATCATCAATTAACACAATAAGAAACTTATCCAAATATGGGCACACACTATTCATCAGGCACATGAATGTAGCTAGAGCATTAATTAAACCAAATGGAACAACAACAAAATTATAATTCCCATACCTACTCCTGAGCAAAGTCTTGTAAATGTCCTCCTCTTTGATGCGTACTTGATGGTATCTAGATCTCACGTCAATCTTCAAGAACACTGCTACTCCCTTCAGTTGATCGAATAAGTCATCTACCCTCAGCAAAGGGTACTTGTTCTTGATAGTCACTTTGTTTAGCTACCTATAATCAATGCATAATATGAGTGTTCCATCTTTATTCTTCACAAACAATACTAGTGTGCCCCAAGGTGATACACTTGGTCTAATATATCCCTTGTCCAATATTTCCTTCAACTGGAACTTTAACTCAACCAACTCATATGTGCTCATCCTATAATTTTCTTTCAATGTCGGAGCTACTCTTGGCACTAACTCAATAGAAAAGTCTACCTCCCTATGAGGTGGCAACTATGTAATGTCCTCAGGGAATACATCCTAAAACTCATGCAAAAACAGGGTACCTGCTCAACACATTGGCATCCTCAACTTCCTCACCCTTATCACTAGAAATGTGTACTACAAATAGATTACACCCCTTCATGTGGCTACAGTTTTCTTGTATAGCCTAACTGATGTGGATTTCTTCTTACCCTACAAGATTCTTGGTTCCCCATTATCATCAACACACTCAATAGATTTGTCATAGAAATCTACCTTGGTTCTATGTAGATACAACCAATCCATGCCCAAGAACATACTATATGAACCCAATGGTAATAAATTTAAATGTGTTGCGGTAGGCATACCATTCAAATCAAATGCACAAGATCTTACCCAATGATTGACTCACTTCTTTTCAACTATAGCCAACTGCACTAACCAAGATTCTGCATGCATTTCATTACTCAAACCACACTTATTCACCAACTCTGGACTAACATCGTTATAATTAGATATAGGGTCAATCAAGATAGAAATAACTTGATCATAGAGCTTACCATCCATCTCAATGATAGATGCCTAATGATCCACCTATTTGTTATCCAATGCTGCATAGATACATGGAATACTCTAACAAACATCCCCAACAATATATGCCTCTTGCACACTATATATCTGAGGTCTGCCACCCTAATTCTATGGAAAATATCTCCTGTGATGATCTTTTCCACAAGTCCAACACTTTATAGGCTTCCAGCCTCTGTCCTTATTCATTTCTTCAGATCGATGTCCCTGTCCTCTATCTAATGCATTGAATCTCTTAGGGGTTGCAACATTCTCCTTGTTATCTATACCTTGTGGCCTTGCTCGCCTTTTGTCCCATTTTCCTTTGTTCTTTACATTACCTCTTCAGTCTAGCTTAGTCTCAGTTCTGTGCTTCGATTATTCATAGCAATGATTGAACTTCCCAATGACTTCCTCAAGTGACTGAGGCTCATCATACTCAATCTGATCTCTAAATGCTAATGGAAAACCACTAATAAATATCTGAACTTTAGCCTTCTCATCAGTAATATATGGTACATACCTCAATAGTTCCAGAAACATGGTCATGTACTCTTCCTTTGTCATTAACCCCATCCTTAGCTCATAGAATTATTTTTCCTTACTGTCATAGTACCTTTCTAACAAGTGCTTATTCCTTTGCTTGCTTCTCTTGTGCCTATATGGTTCAGCCATTATCTGCCTTGCAACTCCTTATCTCTTCTTTAAGCTTCTTAGTGTAATTTCCAAATCAAAAGGATTCCCAACACCATACTACTCTTCAAATTCATAGGGAGAGTCTTTGTAGTCAACCATCTTGCTATCCATTTGGTATTTCTTCCTACAAGGAATAATATGTCAGATCAACCAAATCAAAATAAACCAATGTTCCTTAGTGTATATCGGGTAGATTACCTCATCTGCAAGATAACGAAATCAGCATGATACATGTACAACATAATCATAACATCATATAGACATACACAAATGAATGTATCAACGCATAAACATCACTCTAGCTAGGGTCCAGTCATCAATGCAAGTCCATATCAATAATGCATACTATGACCTCACACATGACAATGACCATTAATCCATTGTACACATTTCCATATGCAACTATCAACATGCATAAGCAAAGCTAGATCAACTACACCTACGCATAAATGCATGTAGTCAAGCATAAGCGACCAATTCTTGCAATCAACCTAGAAGACTAATACATGTAATCAAAATATTTAATAATGTAACCTAGCATACAAGGATGTAAGTAGGTGACATAAAATCAACATATAAGTGACATATAATCCATATACAATCAATCACATACTTATGAAAATGCATTTCACAAAATCAATATCAAATTCTCCATGATAACCATACTACAACCATAATAAATCATCAAGAAAATGCAACAAGTACATGTTATGCAAGTGTAAAAGATGTTGAGGTATAAAAGGTTTCTTTTTAACTCCTAATTATCTTCACATTAGCTATCAATCCAGGCAAGACTTTCTATTTCAAGAGTGTACACAGGATGTGGTAGCTATTTACTCCAGAGTAATGTTTCTAAATTGCAGTTAGTGCTTTCAAATACAAGAGCAAATGGATGCAACTAGTGAACTCGAATTACAATTAAAGGAAATCGTATATTGCTAATGAATCCAAATCAGACATTCGTTCAAGTATCAGTCAGGAATACAGTAGCAATAACTCATTTCTTTTTTAACTCATTGATGTTCCAAATGTAATTTCTAATCTAAACAGTAGGAACCTCAATCTGAGAGTGTAGATAGTAGTAACCAATGCTCATTACAGTAGAGAATCTCAAGATAGCATGCAGAATTAAATAACTGTATTAGAAATAATACAATGCTGAGCTAAATGAATAAATCTGAACCACCAATAACAGAATCAATATTACTACAAAATCTAAAATAGAATGGTTTCATTAAAACTAAAAATATGAAACAACAAAGTTATGTGATTACAGTAAGTGT
>APFE030898761.1:4647-18818 GCA_000404065.3 Pinus taeda
TTTAGATTTACAATCCCTTTTGTAGTGCCCTTCCTTTCCGCATTTCCAACACACCACCTTTACAGGTTTTCCTGGAGACTTAGATCTCCCTCTAGATTTAGATCTCCCACTTGATGACTTATTTTTGTTTTTGTTCTAGGACCGTCCTCGTACAAACAAGGCATCACCATTCTGACTCTCCCTATTTTTCCGTCTCATCTCCTCCGTCAGTAAGGATGAGACTATTTCATCAAACTACAAGGAAGTTGCATTGATACCTATTGCAATAACCAAACTATCCCACAAATCTGGTAGAGAACGCAACAAATTGATGCACTTATCTTCATCTGAAATTTTAATATCAATAGACGCTGACTAACTTACCACAGTATTAAATGCACTCAGATGCTCTATCACTGAGTCTCCATCTTTCATCCTTAGGTTATATAGCTTTTTCCATAGGAATAGTTTATTCACCAGAGACTTAGATTGGTACAAAGTCCCTAACTTGTCCCACAAAGCCTTCGTTGTAGCTTCCCCTAATACATTCAGCAATACTAAATCTGAGACACATAATCGTATTGTGCTCTTTGCCTTCCGATCCAACTTCTTCCATTCTGCATCGAACACTCCCGTTGGTTTAGTACCTAGTTCTACCATGATCCACTGATCTTTATCCACCAACAAATCCTCCATCTTAAGTTTCCACAACTCAAAACTCTGTCCATTAAATTTATTGATCTCTATCTTTCCACTGCTCGCTATCTTCTTTCACCACCAGAATCGATCTCGCAGATCTCCCACTGAACAGGGTCTACCACAGCCTCGACTGAAACCCCTCAACAACAAAGGCATCCCATTGAAGCCCAAATGACTCTCATACCAAATGTAGGTTTTAATCCCGTATAGAAATTACCTGCATAAGAATTCTAAAACACAGAAAATAAACAATGCGAGAGCATAACACATAAAACACATATACACAGAGATTTCCCCTGGATCCAAAACTGGGACTACCAGCTTGATTTTTCATTATTTTCCTTTCAATGTTAGAATACATATTTATACATGTCAAAGCATCCAATACAATAGACTGAAAACCATCGCGTCCAAAAAACATGTGAAAAAATCATGCACAAAACCATAGGTGGGTCCATCCAACCTAACATAGGGTCCAAAACCAAAATTTTCCGGGGTGCTGCCCCGGACCCCATAAAGTGGGGTTACGGGTATGCCTCAAACCCCCTGTGACCTCCCCTCGCTACACAATTGGTGCAACGAAGGCGGGGCTCCACCCCCCCTCTAACCCGCCAGTTAATTACGTGGGCTAGTCGTGGAAAGAATATAACACAACCCAACATACTCTTTACAATGGAGTGGGTTTTTGAACCAAATATTTTATTATTATAATATATATACAACCATTTACATCATATTTACAATCTTGGCCCTTTATGGTCCAAGCTGACTTGATGTAGTGGATGAATGTACATGACTAGTATACGGGATTGAGTTGATGCTCATTTTGTTTCAAAGTTTATTATCCATTGTTAATTTTTGGTTTTGAGTCTCGAATCTAGATACTGATGGCCCAATACTAAGTCTCTGACTCATCACTCTTCACTATTTTTGAGTAATTTCAATTTATTATTTCAAACTTCATAATCTTATATTTTTCTTAGTACTAAATACATTCTAAATGATGAATTTAAATCAATATATAGATTTTTTCATTTATGAATCAGTGTATTTAATTGTGAATCTGAATCTGAATAATGTTTATATTGAATTTTCAATATAGTGTTTAGTATTCACATTTCACAATCATACAAATTTATTTGGGGTGAATTGTTAGGCTAAGTTTAACTCTTCTACATTTTGGTCTTTTTTTGTTGGAATTTCACACTAATTGTTTTGACAAAATCATGGTTTTTTTCTTTAAAATGCATTTTTGAATGCATAAATGGACTCAATGTCTTGAAAAACCTTCATAAAACTCACATTATGCGTATTTCATAGCTCAAACTTGTGATTCCAACAAATGTTTAGCTAATTTTGAGTAAAATTGACTTGAAAATTTTCCAAAAAAACTAAAATATAAAAAATTAAACTACAATAAATCATTATTATTGAAATTTTATTATTTTTAATTTGAATGGTTATTATTGAAATTTGATTATTTTTAATTTTATAATTTTAGAGACATGATCCCTGAAACATTAAGTTCCATAAACCTCAAAAATTTCCTTAAAATCAAGTTCCTGTATCCCTATGAAATTCCTTATAATATGTCGGAAACTCGGTGGAACTTTGATTATGTGGGTAGTGATATACTCTATGCAATGTTGGTAATGTGAAAGTCCATGGTCACATTGTTGTGTATGATCGTTTAATCTAGCCTTCAGAATGGACAAGCTACCAAAAAAATTTATACCAACTCATGCCTAAGCGAATAAGCATGACAAGCTTTCGTACGTTTTATTACTTTCATTTATACCGTTAGTTTTTCGAGTTAATGATTATCATGGAAGGGAAAACAGTATGCATTGAATAAATTAGCATTACATGGTTGACTTTTGAGACCACAAAAGGATCAGAAGCCATCACTTTCCTTGATTTCTCCTCCTCCTTTTATTATTGGTTCAACAAAGTCATAGTGGGGGTGGGGCACCTTCAAGGCTACCAATGTGGAGTTTGCTATTAATATTGTCACTGCATATTTCTTTTGTATACACTATTGCTTTACTTCTTAGCCCATGTGGCTATGAGACCCTATTGCTTTACTTCTTAGCCCATGTGGCTATGAGACCCTTCTGTTGTGTAGTGACAATTCATGGTTTTAGAAAAATGGGATGTTTCATCCTCTTCATCACAGTTGCATGTACCACAAATTTAGACAGAACAATGGTGCTTCAATAGTGATTTGCTAAAGAAGGTACAATTGTGTTGGGATTAATGGTAGTAAGGAGGGCACAATCATATCAATGATATGAAGTTGTTTTGTTTGGAAAGTTTTAAGTGTCTTCTGGTACCACTTATGTATTTTCCGATCTGTTTCCAATGTCTTCGTAATGGTATCTATTTTACTTTTCAACCTGTGTCTAATGTCCTACCATGACAATGGTTAAATTTCAAAGGTATTTATCACTTTTTTATTTAATTAATTTTTATTCACTTGTACTTTCAAAAGATTGAGTAGTTTGTTTATATATAGAGATATAACTTTTTAATTGTAAATTAATTAGTGTTTTTTTTTTTTTTAAAGGGATTTTAAGAGTGTTGAATCTATTTATGTGTTAAAAAATACATTTTATTTAAATAACAAATGATCGCAATTTCATCCAAAAAATTTATACTAATATGTTTGGTGAAAAAAAAACAAAATTTACATTGATAACACTTTTTTTTAAATGTCCAAGTTTTAAGATTGTCCATAGTCATTTATTGGCACTTTGAAAAAGAGTAAGAGTAATATAATTATTTGATGTTTTTTTTTCAAAGTACATTTTTTTTGTTGTTCGTTGTTGATTCACTCTAAATTTGGTACATATAAATCTTGGTAATAATAATATATATATATATATATAAATATATTTGAATCATGTAATTTTCAAAGAGTTTTGAGTGTTGAATCTACTTGTATATTCAAAAATACATTTATATATTAATAATGCTTATCTTTTAAAATATTTGAATTTTAAGGTTTCTCATAATTATTTACTAACACTTTCAAAATTTGACATTAATGACACCAAAATTTTAAATTCGCCAACCAATGTTTACTAGCAATTTAAAAACCTATAAACCCTTAATTAAATGCATAGTATGTCTCTCTCTCTCTCTCTCACACACACACACACACAGACACACTGCATAGTATGTCTCTCTCTCTCTCTCTCTCTCTCTCACACACACACACACACAGCATAGTATGTCTCTCTCTCTCTCACACACACACACACACACACACACACACAATACTAATCTACTTTAATTTCAAATCTGAAATAAATTAGAGTTATAATTCTCAAAATTTGAAAGCCTATATGTAATGAGGGAAGATATTGTAGTGAGTTTTTAAAATAATAAATAATTTTGATTTGATGATAGTTAATTATGTATTTATGGTTATTGAGTTATAACAATTATATATTTATAAATCTATTCTATTTTTATGTGTGAAATAAATAATAGTTTTCTTTAAAATTTGGAACTTTTACATGTAGTGATAAAGAATATTCTAGTGAACTTTTAAGATGAATAATAAACAATTTTGATGGGTGTGATAGTTGATTATGCATTCATGGTTATGTTGTGTTAAGGCCATCATGTTGGGCAGTGCATTCATTGTTCACACCAAGAAAACCTGACTCTGATCATTGTTTAGCTGTCCTTAACAACCTGTTAGAACCGGAAAAGGGGAAGTTGGAATTCCATTTCGTAGAATGGATAGACTACGTCAATGAAAATCAAATCAGTGATCACCAAACTAGCATGTCAAATAGTCTCTATCCACCCCAAGAAATAGAGAAAGTGGAAGCCTTCAAGTAAATCAACCATCAATAATGATGACATGATATCCACCTAATATTACGATCCCCATCTCCTTGTAATTTAGAAGAGAACCCAAGCACAAACATAGTTATCAACACTATGAACGTTTCCAACAACTAAAAACTAGGTAACCAATCTAAATCTGCAATAAATCAAATTACCAAAACATCCTCAAAAGTTTGAAGGCACCAAGGAAAAACCCAAATAATCAGCTGAGTCTAATGCCAATAAAGAGGATCCCTAGATCACAACACCACAAAGGAAAACCTGACCTACTTTGCAAGTATGAGGACGTTCAGAAAGTAACTCATGCCACGATAACCAAATATATGTCCACATATAAGACCCAAAAACCTGCAAATCCCAACCAGGACAAACATGAAAAAACTAAAGCCCAACAATGTGAAAAAATGATGCATCATATATCATTAAATCATCCATGTTTAAAAAACTATCGTTGCATGTGGAAGCTATCACCATCCAAAGATCCTAATATAAACCTAATACAAAACCAAACATGAATCAACATAAAATGTCTCAGTGTTAAATTTTATGATATGTTTTATGCTTGCAACAATTACTTCAATGTCTTAATAGCCCAATAGCAACTTTATTTCAGATTCTAATAGCAATCACATTAAAAATTCATAGCATTCACTTTAGATCATCATTGACATTAATTGTAGATAGAACATCAACAACAAGTACAAAAATATATGAGATGTTAAGTGAATTGTGTAAAATGAAAAGTTTCAAATTTATTTTATACTCAAGGTACCCAAGAGACATGTCTCTTTGTAAATTGGATCACGTATCTTTGTAAATTAAATTCTAGTAAGTTTGCACATTTACATTTATACTCATATTTTTTAAATTGTTGAAGAACCCATAAATAATGGGGGACAATAACTCCTGATAAGTATATTTGTTTACATTTTTTTCTTATCCCATATTTTACGAAAATACTTGCTTTAATTATGGTGGGTAGTAAGTTATGTTAAATACGATATTTACATGAGCATGAGCTATTTTCAACAAATGGTCATGTCCTTAGAGACACGAATCTTCAATATTAATTATTATTTATGATTGTTGTTATTTATAGTTATTTATATTATTTTTATATTTTATTCATAAAAGGCTTCTAGGAAGGGGAATTAGCCCCTAGTTACACTCTCTAACACTCCCTCTCAACTTGGGAGGAATTCCACCTGTCAACATTCATCCATTACTATGTCATCATGTCCATCATGTGCCATCTCTGCAACTTGTCTCATCTATGTTGAAGATTGATATCATAGACCAATAACAAAGGATTGAAAGAGGGCGAGTCACAAGAGCCTGCCACTCTTGCCAAAAATGATAGAGGCAAGTTCTCATGTCCAGGGATAGAACCCTTGCCAGGCCTGATCCTTAGTGAACAAGTTGTTGAACATCATGCATCCTAGTCATAGGAAATATAGTTGTACCTGACGCGTCTATTGGTAGTACGATTTAACCCTAACCACTTTTCCCAAATCATTGGCCAAATGAGAGGCACTTCCAAGAGTCCCAGAGTACAAGGGTAAGATATATGTTGGAGTTTCCATAGGGGAAGGTGAACCACTCACCATGTTTTCATATAGTACTCCATAGGGGAAGGTGAACCACTCACCATGTTTTCATATAGTACTCCATTGAGGAAGGTGAACCACTTACCCTCTTTTCATATAGTACTCTGTATGGGAAGGTGAACCACTCACCCTATTCTCATATGCTGGGGTATGTACTCCATAGGGAAAGGTGAACTACTCACCCTGTGCTCATATATCTCCAAGAAGTACCCCAGGCCCTTAGGAGCTCCTAGAGTTCAATGTCCAACTCAATTGGGACCCTCATGGGAGGGTCTTTCCATGACTCCACATTTATCTTTGAATGATTAGAACTTGGGATTTTCCAAAATATTTGTGAGGATGCCAGTAACTTGTTCATCCATATTGATGTGTTGGAGCCTTATTATTCCCCATTGTACCATATCTCATATAAACGAGTACCTAATATGAATATGCTTGAATCAGTCGTGGAACATGGGATTCTCTAAAAGGAAAATCCTACTTTTATTATCATAATAAATGATGGTGGTATCCAAAACGTGCTCAAATAACTCACTGAAGAGCTTCTTTAACCAAATGGCATCACAATAAGCCATACTAGATACAATATATTTAGCCTCAGCGATGCGTAGTGCAAAAAACTTTTGTTTATGGCTCCTCCATGAGATGGATGTAGATCCCAATGAGAAAGAACATCCAGATGCGTTTTTTCTATCCACCACACTACCAACCCAATTGAATTATAGACTGAGGTGCATTGTCGCAGATATGAGATTACATGAATATATCTTAGAAGATTCTTTGCAGCAACCAAATTTATATGATGAGGTTCAACCATAAATTGACTCAATGTATTAACAATAAAGAATATGTACGGTCACGTGTTCACCAAGAACATCAGTGCTCCCATAAGTTGTCTATATTTGGTAGGATTTTCCAAAATTAGACTAGTAACACTTCCAAATAGCTTCTTAAAATTTAGTTCCATTAATGTAGTCACAAACTGCAATCCACCATACTACATCTTTCTAATAGCTTCACAATATATTTTCCTTGAGAAAGGGAACTATCTCCTGTCTTTTGCTAGACCTCCATGCCTAGGAATTAACGCATCAATCCTAGGTCCTTCATCTCAAATTCAAAATTCAACTCCCTTTTACAATGATAAATGAGAAGGTATGTACTAGTCAAAAATAGATCATCAACATATAATACCAAAATAAGTGGCATGTCCTTTTCAAACTTGAAGCATAAGTTCGGATCAGCATAGCTCCTTGTAAATCCAAGCTTCATGAGATAGTTATCAATCCTCTCATACCAATCCCTAGGAGCTCGCTTTAACCCATAAAGGGATTTCTTCAACTTTCATACATGAGTTCTTCTATCATGTTATTCAAACCCCTGAGGTTGTTCCAAGTATACTTATTCCTTAAGTAATACATGTAATAATGTGGTATTGACATCCATTTAATGTAGGATCCATCCTTGATTTGTGATGCAACCATATGGCTGCCAACACCCAAAATTGCCTTATCTCTAAGAATGCACGCTTGGGAAACCTCTCCCAACTCTAGTCCTTATTCCATTTTTCACTGCAATTAGACTTCTTTCTGACCTTTCCTCAAAACCCACACTAGAAACTAAAATTAAAAGTAAACCTTACAGACCTTTCAAACTTAGCACTTTCAACTAACACCTCTACCCTTCACCTCTTCATATGACCGCTTTACAAGCTTTGATGCTCCTTCACATGTGCTTTCCGAAATCCTTCATCAATATGATAATCAAACACTATCTACGTGATTGCTTATCACATTGCAAATCCATATCGCATCGCAAGATGCTCATCGCAATTTCGGAAAAATTAAGGTTCATCGCATTTCGACGAAATTAAGGTTCAACGCATTTCGATGATTGCTAAATCACAAAACACAGGGTCATTGCAATTTTGGTTGATCGCAATCTTGGATCGCAATTTCTACTGATCGCAATCTCACTCCCATTGCTGATATACGACAAATACTCAAGACTAAACTGTGATCTGTGATGAAAGGTTTACGTTAAATGCAATATGTGATCTTTGAAGGCAATACACAATGCTTCAACTGAGAATGTCATCTTCGTATAGAGCCTGTCCACCATGGATAGCACAAAGTCCTATGCATAATCATAGCACCTAGAGGAAAAGCCCTCTTCCTTTGAGAAAACACAATGCTTTACTAAAACTGCATACTTTCGCTGGACTTCTTTGGATCTTCGTCAATCCCAGGGTTCTAGGCTCGATCTGCAATTTCATTTATGAAGTTTTTTTTCAAGAATATGACTGTTCCAATATCATCCATCCGATTCTTCTTTAAGAACTGTGATCAGGTGAAATTCCCACTATATAAACAAGAAACTAAAGATAGAACTATTTAACACAGACTTTCACCATCACAATCTTAACTAATTCAGGGTGAACAAAAAAACATGCATTTCAACACAGATAGCTATATACACAATAATTTATGAAATTAAAAGAATATGAAAATAAAACAAAGTTTTCCCATCGGCCCTTGATGGCCTGATTTACATTACATTTTTTTCCTCACTCTTGATCTCTACTCCCTCTCTTCCTCTCTCGAATCATAACCCAGAAAATAAAGGGAAATACATATATATTCTATCTAACAATCTCCTTCCACAAATGAAGGAATTTACTATATATTTAGTAATCAAATCCTATCCTAACTGAATAATCTAAAATACTTGGCTTGATCTCCATGAAGGAAGGATCAACTTGCCACTTATTCCATTTTCTATTCAGAATTTGTCAACAAATAACTACTTACATAATTTGCAATTAATAAAAATTAAGTAACCATTTTTTCCTCCAAACCCTCATTAGCCACAACATGTGAACAAACCATCACATTTTTGGATAGGTCTAAATGCTCCTGCATTAGACTCCCAAGGATGAAAAGTCTTAAAACCCAGTTCATTAATTTTGCCACTATAAAACCTGTAACTTTCAACTCCACAATATTCATCCATGTAAATACTCGATGCTTCCCTTCCAGGATGCTTCACTCACTTGATCAAATATCTCAAATTATTTCCTGTCTTTTTCATGTAGCTGACTGGTCTTTGCTTATCATCACAATTCATTGATGGTTTAAGCTTACCAGGCTTCCACACCTTATTTTTCAGTTTACCATTACATTCACCTGTACCATTCTTTTCATACAATCCTCCTTTATTCTTCTTTCCTCTATATATTCTATTGGAATGCTATTGTAGGATTCTCCACAACTCATCAAACTCTTTGTCCAATTCACTTCTCAGATGATGAATACTATTCTCTTGTAACTGGATGTGTTCTTGCATAATAACATCATAATCCATGTGCCAATATTTTCCCATATACATTTCTAACACATACAAATGCCTTCTCCATTGATGCCCTGCAGTACTTCCAGTTCCTTCTTCTGGTTTCTCATTCATGGTTTCATCACTTCTTACTTCAATTAACAATATACCTGTAATTTTGCAAATTTCTTGAAAACTAAGAATTCTTCCTGCTTTTTTAGGTACTTGGGATACCTCTTCTTCTAGTAACTTAATTTTTATACCCTTAATGATTATGGAATCATATTCGTCTACTTCTGAAACGTCACTTTCAGCTTCTTCTTCATCAATAACTCCTTGTTGTACAATAGTATTCCTTTTACTATCATCCCTTGAACCCATCTCTAGTTCAACAACTCCATACTGTGTATTCAACATCATTCCATCTTTATGAGACATTCTGATCTCATCCCTCCTTACTTCGATCTAATCTTCAGAACCAATTCCTTGTTTCAAATTCACTTCACATTGCCTTGTTCTTGCATATAAATCTTCACCAGAATCAATGAATTCATTAAGCACAAATGCTTTATCCTATTTTCTTCGTACGCCAACATTTTTGACAACTTCTTTTCCACATTTGTCTTCCATGACAACTTCTTCATTCTCATTGAGTTATGGTTTTACAATTGGAACACTTATTCTTTGGTTTTCTAGCCTCTTCTCCAAAAGACTTAACTCATGCCACAAATATGTCATCTCACTTGGAATTTCTCCCAAAATCTCTACACAATCTTCATTAACTTCATTGTCTACAACAACTGTCAGTAGTCCTTCTTTACTCTAGCTGTCTTCAAGGTCAACACCCTTCAATAACTATTTACAATCTACAAAGTCTTCTACGTCAACCTTCAGTAGCTGCTCCTCAATAATTGTCCAATATTTTCATAATTCACTATAACCATGTTTAATAGCTGCCCTTTTCCATGCATCATAAGATTATGTGAATTTCCTTCTTCTATATTCTGAAAAACCATATCTTTGATCTCAATAATTCCTTTGGCATCCTCCTTTTGACTTATCCTTTGAATGTCATCTGACTGGACATCTTCCTTCACTTGACTGTAACTTTTCTCTCTATTCTTCATATGACTCTGGATAGGCATCTTCCTTCTTGATTCCATGATAACGTCACAAGAATGTCTTCCATCTCTCTTATCTAAACTACCTACATTACCACAACTAGTCATATTTTTAATTGTTGATATGATAGTTTCCAATAACTTCCTATTTTCCCCCAAGTTTACATGACCTACAAGCACACAACAGTTATCAGTTTTAAAAATACAATACCTTTAGCCCTCTTTTGATGCTTCAAGCATCAATCTCCCATCATAGACCTTCTGGATTTCAGTAGATCCTCTTTGTTGTGATATCATTTCTTTGAGTCTCTCCTTCTCTAACAAATCAATATGAATTTGTTCAAGTTCTCTGAACTCGTTTATCATCTTGCCATTCCACTTCTGTTGCAATAGCTTCCACTTGACTCATTTCTTTGTTCTCCATCTATATCTTCGGTCTTTATTTGTTTTTCTTTGTAGCCACTCCATTACTATATCTACTTCTACTCTCATTACTACTAGACTAATCTCATGCTCTTCACTCTGTTGCTAATTGCTATACTCCTGCAATATAATGCCTTCCTCAAATTTACTCTCATGTTGCTGATCATCTCTTTTAAATTGTTGGTTTCTTCCATCTTCATCCTACTAGATTAATACTTTCGTTTCCTTCATGTCTCTAAGGACATAACTTTATTGTTGCTCCTAATCTTTCATCTCATCTTCAAATAATCTCTGCTCAATTTCTCTAATTTCAGCATCATATTTATTAATGCTATCTTCCATACCTACAACCACATTATTAATTGGAGAGTCCAAATATTCACTTAACTCTATAAACCTTAGAGACATTTCATCCTTCTCAGGCATGGTAACCACAATCGCTCCTTTATCAGGTTCTGAAAGCTTCGTTTCTTCTTCAAGTTCCTTGAAAAATCTTTCCAAGAACCCTATTTCCATGTGAAATCTTCCCAGCATTTCATCACAACCTTCATTCTCAACTTCATTCTTTTTCAGGCAATCCTCTTGAGTTGTTTTCTGTACCATCACATTACAAAATTCTTTTATCAATTTCATTTGTTTATCTCCTTGGAATACCACTATGACATTTTCATTATGCTTCTGGTCCATAACAACTTCAATTGACTATCTTACATGAAACAAAAATTCATCTATGAATTCTTTCTGCTGCAATAAATCAACACCTTCCTCCTCTAAAAGGCATTCTCCATCATACTTCACCTCAAGAGATTTATTCATATTTGTGACAGTTTCACCAAATTGTCCATCATATTCTGTACATCTTGAAAACACACACAAACTATGAGATTTAAAAACACAAGGCTTCATAGCCTCATCTGCTTCCCTTGTCAACATATCTTCGAATTGTTCTGAACTATTCCAATAGTCCATGAGATCTTTAGCTAATCTCCCATTATCTTCTTCACCCAAAATTTCATCCTATTCTGGTCCACAAATGGAAACTTCCATTTCTGACTCTGCTTCTCTGAGGTTTTCCATCAACTGCTTCACTTGTCTCCGTTGTAGCCTTTTCTGTAACTTATGCCACTTCACTATTTTTTTCTTCAAGACCCAACCTTGTCTTTGGTTTTCCTCTAGTAGCATTGTTAACACATCGAGTTCTTCTCTTATCTCAGCCATATCCTTGTCAAGCTCCTCTTGACTCATCTATTTCATGCAGATTGTTTTAGCACCCTTTTACTTCATCTTGTAGCCTTCTTATGAACCTTCAATATGACTTTCCATAGCCATCTTCTCTTCTATGTGAGCTTCTCACCTACAACCAATCAACTTTCTTTTGAGTTTATCTTCTCACCAAGCTTCTCCTTTGCCTGGTTTCCAAGTCCTCTTTTCCTTAGAACTTGTACTAAGAAATCTTTCTCTCTCTGGTTGCTACACTTCTCTTAGGGATTCCTCTATCCCAGTATATTCCAAGCCTTAGCTGGAATGATGATCTGCTACAACCTCTAAGAACTTCCAAAAGTTCTTCCTATAGTCTTATTATTGTAGTCTTGTTGCAAACTTTTGCATTCATTCAACTTCTGTGAACTTTCATACCTTTGTAATCATAAATCTCCATAAGCAAGAACATCCTTGCTTTGATACCAAATGATGCAACCATATGGCCACCAACACTCAAAATTTCCTTATCTCTAAGAACACACACTTGGGAAACCTCTCCCAACTCTAGTCTTTATTCCGTTTTTCGCTGCAATCAAACTTCTTTCCAACCTATCCTCAAAACCCACACTAGAAACTAAAATTAAAAGTAAACCTTATAGACCTTTCAAACTTAGCGCTTCCAACTAACACCTCTGCCCTTCACCTCTTCATATGACCGCTTTACATGGTCAGATGCTCCTTCGCATGTGCTTTCTGCAATGCTTCATCAATATGATAATCAAACTGTTGGGTCCCTATAATACTAGCGATTACCCCATTACTATTGTAATTGTACCCCTTATTAATATTTTTGTGCCCCTATTATCCCCATATTGTGATTACTGTGCCCCATAGAATCCCTCTATTGTTATTTTTGTGGCTTTATATTATTATTGTTAGGTCGGTTGGGTTATATTGTGACTCCTTAGACTCCTAGATATAGAAAGGAGGTTTTTTCATTTGTATCATCCAAGAATTGTTCATTTATGTAATGTAAAGGAGGTTTCCCCCTCGAAGAGGCTAAATTTTAAGGTGTTGATCTATCTTTCCTATCTTTTTCTTGAGCTGGTTTCATAACATTTGGTATCAGAGCTTTGGATTCTAGGGTTGCGCTGCTCCAAACAGGTCATTGTGGAATTCTCGATATAACCTTTTTTCTGTGATGTTTCAGAAGCTAAAAAAAAAACCCATTTGAGAAGACATCGTACTGAAGCTCGGGTCCAAATTTCAGAGCTTTTCGCGCTATATTTGCAGAGATACGATCTGAGGAAGTTGGTCTTTTGGTAGACTCCTGAATTACATTCCAAACAGGTGACCTGGGGAAAATATTCATAATTGTCTCTCTGAGCACCGGATTGAAATTTCGTCAGAAGGTATAGAAAGAGGATGGACTGTAGTTTCTTGAATATATTTTTCAAAGCCAAATGTCGAAACAGTGACTCGTGGCATGTCCTACAAGTTCGCTCTACTGAACTAGTCTATAATCAGGTCGCTGTGGGAGATTTCGCATAACTCTTCCTTGGAGAATCCAATTTGGATCAGACTAGTGGCATTGGAAATAGGACATAGAGGGCTATTGCAGGTCACAATTTCAGAATTGGATGATTTGAATGTACAGAGATACTTCAGAGGCAATATCGAGCTCCTACAAAGTGAAAAAAGGTGTGTAGATTCTTTTAAATTTTTGCTTAAGATTGGTTTGAAATTTAGTTTGAAGGAATTCAAAGGGCATAGTATAAAAATTTTATCGGTAACTAATGCCCTGAGGAAAGAAAATGCAAACACCTAGTAAGGAACCTGAAAGCTCTAGCATGACTCATGAAGAAGAGGAAGAAACGCTACATGATATATCAAAATTACAAGAACAAGTGTCACTTGCACAAAAAGCAACAGAATCTAAGATGGATGGTTTAAG
>APFE030898766.1:0-34091 GCA_000404065.3 Pinus taeda
TCTTACCTTAGGTCCCACGCTTGTTGTAGCAGTCCAGCCTTGCTGATCCAGATGAGCTCCTCCTTCACTTTCAGACCTGCATACACTGACAAAGCAAACGATTACATGGCATCTGAATATTCATCATAAAATAAAGCATATCTATCATATTGACCAAGGAATACATGAAATAATTCATTAACAAATCATTGAGAAGAATGGACTAATTTGTATTAAATAATCAAAGGAACCATTACAACCTGAGCCTTGGTGTTGTGCAAGCTCCTCCCAGGGTCCAGCAAGTGATTTCCTCTACTTTGACAAGCTCACCCACTCCCACTATGGCAACAAGGGAGGATGGTGATCTCTCCTCACAAGTCAACAAATGGAAGTCTTAATTCCAGCAGCATTTACCCTATAGAATGTTCAGCTTTCAACCTCCTTCTCCTTTGGCCCAATGCCTGTATTTATAGTATTCTAGAAGAGGTTATTCAGTTCCAACATCAATGGGATACTCCCTCTTTTGGATGGGGTAGCTCCTCTCTTGATGGGATAAGCTCCTCTATCATAGGGGTGCATGAACCATCTGGAGGCGCTCAATACACGTCAAAAACTCTTCTAGAAGGCTCTAGAAGTGACCACAAGTAACTTTTTAAAGATGAAACTTGCGCCTTTTGACTTTTACAGGGGTACGCACCCTAGCTTTAGTATACAGAGCGTATTACTACGCAGGTCTAATGTATATGGAGTGCGTACACGCAGGAAAGGTAGAGAGAATCTGCGTACCCAGAGATAAACATGTTTTTAAGTGACTTTCTCTCTCCTTGAGGTTTTGACATGAAGAGCAGAGGTATGGGGCTTGACAAAGAGGACAATGTGGCTATTGATGAGGCCACATACTGCAGATAGTCAGAGTGACAAAATTCAGTGTAACATTTAGTTAAGTTTTGGTTTAAGGTCTTACCGTATGTAATCTTCCTCAAATTCCTAGATGCAAGCTACATGCAAAAGAAAGCCATTTCATTCGATGAATACTAATTACAAGAAGGTTAAGAGTTTCAGTCAAACAAAACGAACTCAATCAACCAAACAACCTAATGCAGCTAATGGCGAATAAACAAAACTTTTTCTTTTCAATAATGCAAATAACGAAAAAGTTCTATTTCATTCGCTGTTAAATGCAAAAGAGATTATTTGATTCCTTTCTACGAGCACAATGCACTAGAACGAATTTCGAAAGACAAAAACATTGAGAAAAGAAGCAAATTCACCCAATGAAGACTCAATGAAATCCCAAGACACTAAAAAAGTTCTCCAAATCGAAAGGAAAACAAGGCTTCGCACGAGCTACGTGATCTAAGCTCAAACAAAGCTAGAATGAAATCCAAGCAAACGAGAGCAAGTCATCCGGAAATCACTCAAAAATACTTCAACAATCACTGAAGAAAATGCGGAAAGCAATCACAAGGTTAACCGGACAATCAGAGAACCCAAAACTCCCACGGGAGGCTCGACACACACGGCCACTAGATGCCCTAGGGTTGAGGTGTGAAATCGATGGAAAGAGGCAAACATCTGGAGGACAAAGGTTGAAAACCAGTCAAACAAGGCTTAAGCACATTCCAGCAACTGAAAAAGAGGTGGCAAAAGCAAATCCAAGCTCAGACAGCAAGAAAAATAAGTGGACCAAAAAACTACACGGCCTAGCGCGACTGTCAGGCTGCAACTCGCACTAACCAGTGATTGGCGCGTGTTGTCAATTAGCAACAAGGGCCACTAGCATGAATGTGAAGGCAAAAAGTGCGCTAATAAAGTTTGCCAATTTCAAAAGAAAAAAACGCAGTCCAGGGCTTGGGTCACAAGCTTAAAGCAAGTCAAAAAGCACAGGGGTAGCAAGAAATTCGATCCAAAGGCTTATCTAAGCAAGCAATCAAAGAAAAACCAAAGAGACAAGACAAACTCCAAGTTGTTTAGTTTGTAAGCCAAACCAGAGATCGATTGAAGCGGCTTTGATCTACTTCACTACTGCAAAGCAATAGTGTTTCGAAGGCTATCTGGCTGTGTTTCAGACTCCGTCTAAGTTTACAAATCAAGACAACAAGCTAAACTCCCCAGCGGAGTCGCCAAATTGTTGGAGAGGTAAATCCCCTCTACGGATAGAGGCGATCCCTACTAGCCCAGAATGGGTCTAGCAACAATCAAACAATGCTATCGTGCAAGTTCCTAATTGCAAATAAAGAGTAGGTGTTGAAGACCTACTTGAGATCCAACGCTTTAGTTCGCAGGAGAGATGGCACTCGCATTCCTTTGCCTTGGCCGGTCACGATCCTCCACTATCCACGTGAATGGACACCTGCACACAAAGAGAACAAACAAAAACCCAAGCGTGAAATCTAATATATGCAATTATACATCAGTCAGGAAGGATATAATTCAACATCAACCATTACAAGTACAACGAGAATGGAACCATAATGATAGTCATCTATTTATTAATATTCAACAAAGGAGAATAAAACCAGCGTCCTGACGTCAAGTCCTCCTTTGGCTGGATGCTCAGCTACACAAGTCTTGTAAAGCTTGAAGGGATGAGGGACAAGCCTCTCTCTCTTTGGTGACAAGATCTCCTTGCTTAGGTAAAGCCTTATGGACACAAAGAAGGCTCTTGCAACTCTAATCTCTTGATATCTTCCTTTCAGCACAAGTATTGCCACTAGAATCAGAACTAGATTGCTCAAGTCATGGAGACAAGCTTTTATAGATAAAAAGGAAGGGATAAGATCAATCACAACAATAATGGATTTGGCTTCATCACTTGGAAACTTCTATGGAATGATGGCAAACAACTTTCCATCCAAGGAGATTCAAAGCCAAACCATCCTCACTCAATTTGGAATCAGTTTGGTGAATGAGGTGGACAGAACATTCGGAGGTTTGAGTGGTTAAAAACTTTGCCCAAAATGATTGGCGCGATTGCGACTCTGGGACAGAGCGTTAATGGCACGCCCTCTCATTAGAATTTTCCCCATTGGCGCGGGCATAACATAGGGAACCAGCGCTAATGCAAAAAGCGGTATTTTTAGAGGCAATGAGCAGGAGATGTCTTAAGGGCATATGAAGCTCATGTTTAGAGGTGGATAAGGCAAGTGGTTTCAAGTCTTGTCACTTCTCACAAGTCCCGGAATGGGTCCTCCAAGATGCGGGAGAGAGGTAACAGGGACGGTGACAAACAGTGACAAATTACTGTGTAACAGAGAGGATGCAATTTTGACATTGGGACTTAGGAGGAAAAGGGAAAAATTGCATATTTAGTGGATTGTGGGGGCCACAAGAAAGAGAATTCGATCCAAGGAGGGAACTCATACTATTGGAGGAGAGAGGAAAGAGAACGGAGTGCGAATTAGGGGAGAGAGAGAGTGGGGATCGAAAGGAGAGAAAGGACCAAAAAATTATAAATAGAGCTTGGGGATCTCACTTTTGGGCATCTTTGATCATTAGACAATCTAACAATTGTTCTCTTCAACTGCTTAGCCAATAAAACCATGTTGTTTAGCACAAGGAATTTTCAAGCAGGAATTCCACCCTCATTTAAGAGAACTTCGAGTGTCTCCCTAGTGAGGAAATTTGCAGAGCTCAATTCAGAGTTTCCTTTGGGCATCATTATAGGAGTTACTTAGTAGTACACATTTCTTAGGTGCAGATGTGTCTTCATGGAGCACATTGTTGGAGAAAGCATGGATTAGAGGTTTCAGATTTTTGTAGGAAATTCTCTTATAGTCATACTAGATTTTGGACAGGGATTTTCGGGCTGGATTGGAGGATATCACTTGGGTCTAATTTCCTACCTCTTATTAGGGACATAGTAGATAATTTGTGGTGCTTGGATGAGGAGATTCATGGAGAATTTCCCTTCGGGAATTTACAAGAAATTTCCTTGGGGAAGGATAAAATTATGGTGTAATTTTCAGGGCTAGAGGTACTTGCTTCAGTGTGGGATGAATTTTCCTTCCTAGGGCCTACCTAATCACTTTTTGGGCTCATCTTGCAGCAATAAAATTACTTGGAGTTAGTGGGATTTGAAGACTAGACTCTCACTTCTCTTCCAGGAGAAATATTGTAGGAATTTCCAACTCACTTGAGGATTTTTGGAGTAGGGATTTAGCAGATATTTCTGAAATGGGTGTTCGGCCAATAGTTAGAGGAGAACACACCAATTTGGATAATTTTGGGTCGATCCTTTTAGGCCAAACCATTTTTGGGTTTTTGTGGGTTTGGGGAGAGGAGACTAGGGTTAATTTTGTAGAATTTTCTAGGACAATTTGAGGGTCAAACAGGGGTCACAACTCAACCAACAGTTACAGGAGCTAGGGGGAATTTGGGCAGAAATTTAGAAGTCAACATTTGGCCAATTCCTTTGTGGGTTATTCTGGGTATTTGGTGGAGCACCTGGGGTTAATTTCTCGGAATTTTTTAAGCATCGAAGGAGGCCCTAGCAGAAGTTCATCACTGCTAGCAACATGGTTCTAAACGACAATTCCAAAAACATGAATGCGATGACTTTAGAAGATAACGCCACACAAAATATAGATCGCAAAAGCCTCAAATCAATAATAGCATCATATTTCTAGGAAGTTTCAGCGTAGAGCCAGGAGAGAGCAAAAACACATTGGAGAGGGATTTCTTATTGTTCATTTTGGATTAACTATCTTTCCTTGACCAATCCAAGGTGCACTCTTTCCAACACGTCATTGTACCCTCTTCTTCTTGCAATAAAATTTCTTAGCAGCATAGATTTTGGTGAAATTTCATAGTCTGATTCATATGTTTAATTTTCATGGTTTTATGTCTATGTTTGCTTTATTATTTACAGTAAAAATTCCATAGGAATATTGTAGTGGTATCAAAGCATGATCTTGGCCAGCTGTGGGGGAGCTCACAAGATCATGGAGGTTTTGGCATGCATGCATACTGACTAGTGAATTTACACTCACTCCAATGACATAGAAAGGGAAAAGTACACAAGGTATCATGGAGGATTTGATAAGGCAGAACCAAAAGTCGAGGAGGAAAAACCAACAGGTCCTAGAGGGGATGCAACAAATGGTACAAAACTAGCAAAGAAATCAAGGGCACACAACCTTGCAATACAACACCCATACATATGGCCAATTTGGTTGTCCTACCATGCCTCATTTTCTAGATGAGCCAGAGAAGGAGAAGCATAATTCAAGGATGAGATCATCTTGTAGGGGAGGGTAGTTAGAGGGTGAGACCAAGGGGAATCTCTATTGGTGGAGATTGGGATTTAGATGTCAGGAGCTTAAGGAGGAGGTTGAGAAGGAGGGAACGTAAGATGATGAGGAGCACATCGATATACCCAATGTGGCGCAAGAATCACCATTTTTGGAGACCTCTTTGGTAGTTCCAGCTGACACCTTGGTTGAGGGAGTAGAGCATACACTCGGAAGGCCATCTATTGATGAGATGTCGATAGTTGATGAGGTACCCAATGCCATGACCAAGGTTCTAGGTGATGGTTTCCCACAAGAGTTTGATGAGGTACCTGGAGGCATACACATTGTTGATGAGGTATCGGAAGAGATGGAGGGGTCCAAAGCGGTTACCAAGTTTACATATGATAGGAATCCTCCACAGTTTCATCTTTTTTAGCCTAATCTTCTAGCGTTGAGAGAGAAGGCCACGACAGTGTGAGAGGTCATTCTACAGCAGAATGAGGAGATGGAGGGCATGAGAGCAGCTTTTGCCAAGTCAACAACCAAACTGATGCGTGTTGGGGAATAGTTGGGTTCCCTAATGGTTTAGTTGGAGTGCACATTGGAGCGACGAGGTAGCCCTACTCAGACATACAGAGATGATGCTGGTAGCACTAATAGGTTATCACTACACATTGGAGATGAAGAGGTAGAGTCACCTTGATAGATTGTATGTGTTGACCAAGATGGTGAGATGAGGTGACATGAGTTGCATAAGGTGCAACCTTTGCGGGATGGACGGTTAGTTACATGTACGGGAGTTCATGCTATCGATCCTTCACTTGGGGTTGGATGGCAAGATATTTGAGTTGGTGCTCGATGGACTGGGCTAGGCCTATGGAGTTGGTCATAGGTTGGGGAGAAAGGCAGCAGGAACATTCAGGCATTAGGGATAGTAAGGGCCCAAGTTGGCATTGGGATCCAGGTGGGGCTCCCTATCTGATATCAAACATGTGGGATGGCTATGGAATTGATGAGGTAGTCGACCCAGTGACTAATCACATGCAATCCTTAAAGGAGTTCTAGTCAGCACTAGTAGACAAGCGGTTTGTGAGCAGGCTCCATGGATTGTATTGGCGTATTGGTTGCACCTGGGGTCACAAGATGATTAGCATTCTTTGGCAGGAGATGGAGGGATGGGGTGGCATGGGTAGGCCACCGGACCAAGAAATGTATGGAGATGATGTTCTCACATTGGGGTATTGGGAACAAGAGTCGTCAAGAATTGTCATAGTAGAGATATCCCCTCTAGCAAGTGTGGAGTTAGGTCGCTCAGGTTTACCAGGGCAGATGAGGAGGTGTAGATCACTTCATGGTCAGTGTACCAGCAGCGTGGTGGACGCATGGACACATATGGGATTCCCTATGGTACATATGGGCATGGTATTGAGCATTGGTATCCAGTGGTGCATGGAGTTGTGCAGCAAATTTCAATGCTAGGTAGAGGAGTGTAGGGGTGTGTACCTGTGTGCAGCCAAGCATGATGATGCACAATAGGTTGTCAGAGTGTTGTCGTTAGAGAGATCTCCTTACAAGGGCATTAGGCACACCATTGGGTTTGGAACACTCCAATTTGGAGAGCAAGTTGATCACAAGGCTGACCATGAGCTTCCATTTATCACTCTCCAGCATTGCACACTAACACAGGGGACTTGGATATCATCTTTTGATGTTATCATCACAAGCAACATGACCCATGAAGTTCATTTGAGATAGTTGGATGGGACACAGTGCATTGGAAGAGAGGCTTTCCAGTTGTGGCATATGGTCAAGATGCTAGTTGGTGGATGTAGGCTTGGGGTAGTCCAATCTATTGCAGAGATGGAACTTGCACAACCCTTAGGCCCACACTCAAGGTGATACATGATTCCCTTTTGGTGAGACATTCTGAGGTGTCTCTAGATCATCTACAACAGTTGGTGGACCTTACTTACATGTGGATGTTTAGGCTTTAGGCAGTATTGGGAACCTCTTTTAGGAGGCAGGACAACAGATCCCACTGTGTGGTATGGTTGACGTAGGGTTGTGTCACACACACCAGATTGGTCTGTGATGTATGTAATCCATAAATTGATTGAATGCAAGAACCTGAAATGTGGTATAGGATGGTTCTATTAGCGGTTGGGGCTATGCCACAGTCATTTTGGTTGTGGGATTCAGGGGTTTGGATGGTTAATTGGACACTCTTTTTCGTGATGAGTGGAATCAGGACAGGAGATGACCCAATGCACACTTGGTTTGACATGGGGGGTAGCGTTGAGGCCTTTATCACATGGCAAGGTTGGTTTCCCCTGTTATTGCTATGGATCAGGGTAAGTGTTGGATGGTTAGGATGTGACATCATGGAGGTTCTTGGTCTAGATGCATTAGGACTCCATGGATACTTTTCCATCGGGTCTTAGGAGAGGAGGATACAACTTGCACATGAGGGCAGAGTGTCATGATCAAAGTTGAGCAGCGACAACATAGTGGCACCCATTTTAGACTAGCATGGGATCCAGGCATCATAGGGCTTGGCAATACAACTACCCTTGGGGATGCGTTGATTTCTATAGGGGAAGATCATTCAGGTCTTCCATTGGGCTTTGATGACTCACTAATGACATGGGGGACTTCATCATCATGGCAGGTTGGCCAATAGGAGGATATCAGGGGAAGCCCATGCAGGAGAGACTTCATCCCCATGAGGACTGGGTTATACCTTCAGGAGTTTTCCCTTGGAGCGCAGGAGTTGGACTACTCGGTAGTGTAGCTCAATGGGGAATTGGATAGAGTCCTAATTATCATGATGCTCTACTTATTGATAGTATGTCGAGGGCTTCTAGTACCTATACCTAGTTGGATAGTGAATTGAGCAAGGTGTGCTCCACAGTGATTAGGATGGCTTGGGAGCAGGGTATCGACGGATTCCTTCATAACCAGATAGTGCAAAGACCAAGGATGATTCAATGGCACATTTGGGACCCCGATATTACTAGTGTTGTTAGTGGTGATCAACAATCAGAGGGGGGAGTGCTTGTTCAGGCATTGCCTGAGAACAAGCAATTTTTAGTAGGGAGGATTGTAATATCCCCAAGTTTAATTTTCAACATTATATATGGGTTTTTGGAGAGGACGCAATTTCGACATTGGAACTTAGGAGGAAAAGGGAAATTTTTTGGATATAATGGACTGTGGGGGCCGCAAGAAAGAGAATTTGATCCAAGGAGGGAACTTGCACTCTTGGAGGAGAGAGGAAAGAGAAGGAAGTGTGAATTAGGAGAGAGAGAGAGTGGGGACCACAAGGAGAGAAGGGACCAATAAATTATAAATAGAGCTTGGGGTCTCACTTTTGGGAATCTTTGATCATTTGACAATCTAACATTTGTTCTCATGAGCTGCTTAGCCAAGACAACCATGTTTTTTAGCACAAGAAATTTCCAAGTAGGAATTCCACCCTCATTTTGGAGAACTTCGAGTGTCTCCCTAGTGAGGAAATTTGGGGAACTCAATTCAGAGTTTCCTTTGGAAATCATTGCAGGAGTTACTTAGCAGTACATATTTCTTGGGTGTAGAGTTATCTCCATGGAGCACATTGTGGGAGAAAGCGTGGATTAGAGGCTTCAGGTTTTTGCAGAAAATTTTCTTATAGTTGACTACATTTTGGACAAGGATATTTCGAATGGATTGGAGGCTATCACTTGGGTCAAATTTCCTACCCCTTGACAGGGACGCAGTAGCTAATTTGTAGTGCTTGGAGGAGGAGATTCACGGCGAATTTCCCTTCAGGAATTTACAGGAAATTTCCTTGGGGAAGGACAAAATTATGGATTTATTTTTAGGGTTAGAGGTAGTTTCTTCAGTGTGGGATGAATTTTCCTTCCTAGGGCATGTGCAGTCATTTTCTGGGCTCAGCTTGCAGCAATAAAATTACTTAGAGTTAGCAAGCTTTGAAGGTTGGAATCTCACTTCTCTTCCGGGAGAAATATTGTAGGAATTTCCAACTCATTGGAGGATTTTTGGAGCAAGGATTTAGAATATATATTTTTAACTGGTTGTTGGGCCAAAAGTTGGAGGAGAATGCACCCATTTTGGGTAATTTTGGGTCAATGGATTTAGGCGAAACCCTTTATGGGTTTTTGTGGGTTCGGTGAGACGAGCTTAGGATTAATTTTGCAGAATTTTCTAGGCAGATTTGAGGGGTCAAATAGGGGTCCCAAACCAGCCAACAACAAGAGGAGCTAAGGGGAATTTGAGTTGAAATTCTAAGGTCAATATTTGGCCAATTTCTTCATGGGTTATTCTAGGTATTTGGTGGAGAGACCGGGGATAATTTCCTGAAAGTTTCTAAGAACTGGAGGAGGCACTAACAATAGTTCTTCACAGCTAGCAACATATTTCTAGGTAGTTTCAGTGCAGAGCCAGGAGAGAGTAACAACACATTGGAGAGGGTTTTCTTATTGTTCATTTGGGCTTAGCTAGCTTGCCTTGGCCAATCCCTGGGGTACTCTTTCCAACACTTCATTGTACCCTCTTCTTATTATAATAAAATGGCTCTGAAGTGTAGATTTTGGTGAAATTTCATGGTATAATTCGTGTGTTTAATTTTCATGGTTTTATGTAGGCGTTTTCTTTGTTATTTACTATAAAAAATCCCTAGGAATATTACAAACTTAGATCTAGTATGGTTTTGCAAAAGAATTCACCAACGATCGCCATCCAAAAATCTAAAGAGGTTGAAGTTCATAAAAAAGATGCAAATCTTAATCAATAAAATATTACTCTAAAGGAAGATGTTCCTATACAATCAAAGGATGAGTAAATAAATCAAGTTCCTACAATTCCTCTAGTAGAACAACCTTCTATTTCTTTGCAGGATCTACCTTTTCCTGAAAGGCTCAAAATTGTTTAAGGAATAAAATGGAAACTTGCTTTACCAGACTATGATATGCTAGATGAACTTAAGAATATTTGTGTCAAAATTCCCTTACTCCAAGCTATAAAGGAAATACCAATATTTGCAAAAACTATTAAGGAGCTATGCATTAGAAAATCAAGAAGAAGAAAAAAGATGTTAAAAAGATCCAATTGGTAGGAAAAGATTTTGATATCATGATGGGGAAACCTATTATTAAAGAATATTTAGATCTTGGTAGTCCCATTGTGAAAATTCCTATCAATGGTATTGAAATTCCAAGCACTTTGATTGATCTAGGGGCAGCCATTAATATTATGAGTAAATAAACAATGGAGCAACTTAAGCTTCTTAATCTTCAATATACCCCTACATTATTACAATTAACAGATAGATTTGTTATCAAACCACATGGAGTATTAGAAGATGTGTTTGTTTCTCTAGATTCTTAGGAGTATCCTATAGATTTCATGATTTTAATTCTCAAAAATAATTTAGAAGGCCATCCATTGATCCTTGGTAGACCTTGGCTAGCTACAACTGATGCATTCATATGTTGTAGATCTGGTGATATGTATATCTCTGATGGGAATTCCACTAAGAAAATTACATTGTATCCTCCTGCAAAAACAATAACTAAAGTAGAAAGTGAAATTTGGATAGATAGTGATAATGAAGACTTTGATGATATCCAACCAGTTTATACTCTTTCACACTTAGATGAAGAGGATCAATTGATAAATTTAATGAATAATAACGATGCTTCTTCATACTATGAGCAATATCAAAGTTTTCAAGAGCAAGGCGAGATTGAATATCTATCATCACACCAAATAGCTTTGCATTCTATTGAAAAGTATGGCAATTCTCAAGTAGAAATTTTTCCAGATAAAACATTGAATATTAATAATAATTTGGAAGAATTTCAAAAGAGGAAATCGATACATAAGCTACATAAACACTCATATGCTTATGCATGGGAGTATAATGATATGAAAATAATTGATCGTAAAACTTGTATGCATCATATTTATCCAGGAAAATTTCAAACTAGTTAAACAACCTCAGAGAAGGATGAACCCTAATGGGAGAGAGATTGTTAAGGAGAAATTACATAAATTACTTAATGTAAATTTCACCTATCCAATATCATATAGTCAATGGGTGTCACCTTTTGTGATTATTCCAAAGAAAAATGGAAAATGGAGAGTGTGTATTGGCTATAGGAAATTAAAAAAATCTACATTGAAAGATAATTTTCCACTACCCTTTATAGATCAAGTATTAGATATCTTGGCATAGAAGAAGTATTTTTCATTTTTATATGGTTTTAGTGGATATAACCAAATCCATCTAGCACCATAAGGCCAAGATAAAACTACTTTTACATGTCCATGGAGAACATAAGCCTATAGGGTACTTCCCTTTGGATTATGTAATGCACCTGCCACATTTCAAAGAGAAGTCTTAGGTATCTTTTCTGATCTAATTCATGAATGTGTGGAAGTATACATGGATGATTTTACTGTGTATGGTGATACTTTTGAGGAAGCCATTGAAAATTTGGAAAAATTTCTTATTAGACATAAAGAGACAAACCTTTCATTAAGCCATGAGAAATGTTTTATGATGTTCAATGAGGGGAGATTTTTAGGCCACCATATTTCAAGTGATGAAATTAAAGTGGATTCATCTAAAGTAGAAATAATTTCCAAAATTTTGATTCATGTTTGTCAAAGAGATGCTAGAAGTTTTCTTGGATTTACTAGATATTATAGAAAATTCATAGAAGATTTCACCAAAATGACCTCTCCACTTTTCAAAATCCTTACAAGAGATTGTGAATTTGTTTGGAATTCTCACTATCAAAAAGCATTTGAGACATTGAAACAAAATATTATTGAAGCACCAATTCGAAGAGGACCTAATTCATCTCTTCCTTTCCACATTTCTGTTGATGCTTCATATACAACTCTAGGAGTTGTGTTGGGACAAAAATATCTAGCTCATTATGCTATCTATTATATGAGCAAAAATTTGACTCTAACAGAGTTAAATTACACTGTAACAGAAAATGAGTTTTTAGTTGTTGTACATGCCATTAATAAGTTTTGTCATTATATCATTGATTATGAAACTTTCATTCATACAGATCATTCTGCCATTACATATGTAATGAACAAACCAATTACTAATGGTAGAATTACAATATGGTTTTCATTGTTACAAGAATTCAACATTACTATTCTTGATAGACTAGGAAAAGTAAATACAATTGTTGATTTTCTTTCTAGAATGCAGAATAATAATGATGATGTTCCTGTAAAGGATAATTTTCCTGATGAATATTTTTTGCAGTATCTACTAAAACACCTTGATTTGCAGATATTTCTAATTATTTGGCTACAGGAAAGTTACCTCCACAACTATCAGCCAGAGAAAATCAAAAATTGATCAAAACTAGTGCACCTTATTCTTGAATAGATGGGGAATTGTACAAAACTGGACCTAATTTGATCATCTGAAGATGTGTTTTAGAAGAGAAGTAACTGAAATATTGAAAGCTTTTCATAATGAGCCATGTGGAGGACACTTTTTTGACAAAAGAACTACCTACAAGATCCTTCTTTTGGGATATTATTGGTCATCCATTTTCAAGGATGCCAAAGAATATGACGTGATAGTTGTCCAAGAATGGGAAAGCCTATTCCATCATATGAAATGCCTCTACAACCACATGTACTTGTATATCCTTTTGAAAAATGGGTTGTAGATTTTGTTGGACGAATAAATATTCCATATAAAGAAAAAAGTACATACTTGTTTGCACAGATTATGTTACAAAATGGGTAGAAGCTAAACCTCTTTTATTTGCAACTGAAAATGTTGTGATTCCATTTTTTTGAGGATATTTTTACTCGTTTTGGTGTTCCAAGATAAATTGTAATAGATCAGGGTACTCAATTCATATCCAAGTTGGTGCAAAAGATTATGGAGTAATATAAGATCAAACATTGAAAGTCTACTCCATATCATCCACAAGCCAATGGACAAGTAGAATCCACCAACAAAGTACTATGGGCAGATCAAACCACATGGAGAAACAAAATTGGACATACTCCTTATGAGCTTGTCTATGGGAAGCAAGTTTTTCTTCCAATTACAAGTGGAGACCTTCAAAACAATAGCTAAATTGGGCCTTTATCTATCAGAAGCTCTAAAACAAAGACTAGAACAATTGAATGAGCTAAATGAGATCTGACAAGATGTTATTCAAATAACTAGCATATTTCTGTAGTAAGGATCAAAATGGCATGACAAATCTATCAAATTTAAAAATTTCAAACAAGGTGACTAAGATCTTATTTTTTATTCCAAATTCAAATATTTCAAGGGAAATTTCAAACTCATTGGCTTGATCCTTATGAGATTGATACTATTTTTTTATAATGGAGCAGTCAAAATCAAAACTATTGATTATGAACAAGTCAATTTCCTTATTAATGGTCATAAATTAAGATTGTCTCATAAACCACCAACAAAGGAAGAGTTTGTCAAATATTTGCAAGAGAATTCTGAATTCAAGTTGGTCAAGAAAGGCGATTCTCCTCCTCATTCTCCAACTCAATTGTAATTATTTTTATCATATAAAAAAAATAATAATAATAATAATTGTATAAGTATGAAAACCAACAATGTTGGCATACTTACACAAAAATCTTAACTGAAAACCAAGGGTTCTTGACAGTTTACATTTTCATAACGATTCTCTTTTCTTGTCCCTATTTCTTTCTATCCTTCTTTTTCTAATAAATTTTAGGTGGTAAGCAATACTTATGAAGACTAATTTTCTTCATTGATTACCAAAGAAGCAGCATCAATAAAGAATATTTCCTCCGATCATAACAAAATAATTTCAAAATAAGTAACAACAAACAATTATGTCATTGTGAAACTAATCTTCAATTCTACAGCAAATTCTGAATTCTACATCTATATCAACATCAGAAAATCCACAAAAAAGGAATATCAAAGGAACTCACAAGCAAAGGTATGTAGGATGATGAATTAATTTTCATATAAGAACATTAGGTTTTAATTCATGGGATGATTTTATTAAAGACAAACCTGAATTATTAGAAAACCCTATAAGAGTGTCGAAAAATCATAACTGTTACACCCCGCCATCACCATTACTCATTCGGTCACATCAAATCTGCTAAAAAATCGCATACATATCAACGATCCTATGAAATCGGATCTAAGAATTGTAGGAGATCATGTGAAAAAGTGTAGTACTATCATGAAACAAATACTCGATAAGAACTTGTTTTCGCAGATATAGCCACCCTCTAAAATTTTTCCTTAACTTTGTTTTGGAGCCTCCCTCCTCAAATCTTAGCAACTTGTCTTGCATTGGTCAGGTACTTGTGCTTTCGTTTGAATTTATCTTTCTCTTTACAACTTGTGTTCGCTTACTTGCTTTGTTGTCTAACCACAAGTTGTCCCCCATGACTTGGTTGCATCTAGTTCTTGCACTACCTTGGAAAACTACGCAGACCTAAAAGGCAACCACCCTTGCTTTAAGGAATTACACAGACCAGCCCCAAAAGTGACCCTTACTCTCAAGAATTACGTAGAGCAGCTCCAACAGTGAGCTTTTCTCTCAAGAATTATGTAGATCATCCCAATAGTGATGTTTGACTCCAGAACTATGCAAACCCAGCTAACAACTTATCTTCAGCTCGAAAATTGCATAGAGCATGAGAGGCATCCAAAGCCACTCAGCCCAAGAATTGCGTAGAAGCATTCCCTAAAATGGTGTCGATGCATGTGCCAGCAAGTTACCTGGTTCCCTCCAGAAATGCATAATCTCCCTATACATGAGGCAGCCTTTCCCAAAAAAACAAAAATAAAAAAAAATCATCCCTAAAAAATAGGGATCTATTTTTAGCAGTCAAAGTTACACTTGAGGAAATTTTAGAAACTACCGCCACTTGTCGCATTTTCCTAGATTTTTTGCATGCACGTCATAAAACCTAAATCGATCAAATCTCTTTAATGGACACTTCTAGAGCTCATTTTCACATTTAATATTGGATCTCTGGCATTCTCAAGGCATCTAGGAACCTTCAGCATGATCAACAAAACTTTTCTAGGTAAGTTTTGTTTTTCAAGTCTTTTGTTGCTTTGCCTATCGCTTTTGTTTCCTTGACTTGTGTGAGTGTTGTTTTGCATGTTTTATTGAATGACTGTCAAAATTTTAGTTTGTTTTAACTTGTAGAAGTGTCGTTTCAATTTTTTCATTGCCTTTCCTAGGTGTCACATGCATAACCTCTTTTTTGCACTAACAATCGTCGTTGCGGCGACTCAACCCACTATCTTCATTCTTTCGTCCATTTGACTGATTTCTACACTTGCTTTAATTGCATGCATGACCATTCAATCAGATATGCACCAACCTTCAATCATGCATTCAGGTCTACTCATTTTCAAGTTTCCCTTGGGCAAATCTGGGTTGCTTTAGCCCATATTTAGCTCTTCCCAACATGCACTATGTGTTTTTGGAAATAAAGGCTTTAGCTTGGCTCTAGGAATTGCACAAAAATTGTTAGTTACTAGCTCCATCTATACTCTACTCAATTTTGGGAGTCAATCCCGAGTCTTTTCCACTGGGATTTCACAATGCGCATCCCCATCTAGCATCAATCCAGACTAAACTGCACATTGCGCAGTTCCATTCCGCAGCAAGACACACTGGACTACACTCTGCGAAGTTCTAGACATCAGTACCTCTCACTGGAAGCTGGGACTGCATAATTTGTAGATCTAGCTGACAGTCCCTCACCTCTGAGAGTCATAACTACGCAATCTTGTGCACCAGTTCCCCAGTTTTTTGCATGATTGATCCTTGAATTGCTTTGTGTTTTAAAGTTGACATTTGCTTGCTATGAGTGTCCACTTTGTCTCTAGATACATCAATTGTTGAGCATCTTCTCAGAAGTACACGAAACATGGTTTGCAAGAGATCCAGATCAAAGGATACTGTAAAGTGAAGCACTAAAGATGTGGTTGAATAGTGCCAATGAACTTGCCCATCTATGCAGGCATGCAACTGTTCATAGAGGACATGAAGATTACATGGTAAGAAATAAAAGGCGTATTTGTTGGTAGCTTCAAGGAAGATCTGGAAGATTGACAAGTTTATCTCAACATCCACAAGTCAGGCTTGTATAGGGTTGCATGCAAGTACCCCATCTTCCCGTGCATGGATATTATTCACTGGACTGTCTCACATACTGATCCTGAGATGATGACACTGAGCAGTACGAGTGGAACACAACTTGGCACCTTTAGGACTGAAAACTACCATTATATCTATCACTTCCCACAGTCGGTGAACCACATGGATGCACTATTCTACACTCCCAAAAGTAACGCGAACACTAAAGACATCCTGAAGCGTTGTGTAAAGAGCCATTGAAGTTTAGAGTGACACCCAACCAGGTCTACAAGATGAAGTAAATCAAGAAGGCTTACAACCTCTTGGTCATCTTTACATGTCGCTTGTTTGGTCAAGAGAGAATGGAGACCTTCCCGCAGATTTGGATGGTTATGTTGGATCAGTTGGAAAATGAAGGAAGGTCATTCAACTGGTTGGACATGTTGGGTCTTCAGTTGAAAGTTAATGTGTCTAATGCCCAAAGTGCGCCTAAGGATGAGCAAGAAGATTATGTATGTCTACGTACCTGCTTGATGCAATCTGTGCCCAATAGTAGTTCCCTAGCATGGATTTGACATGGACACCATCAGAATATGTTGCGAACATTTATTTCAAGTTTCTCTCTAAGTGTAGCTACCGAGGAGTCATGGCGAGGTTGTCTGACCACTTCATCACCCCACTATACATGGTGGTATTCAAACAGTATCCACCTTTCATGCCCCAAGAAGTGATGTAGGCATTGATTATCATTGCAGATTGGTATGCCTCACCTGGGGGCACCTTCATTAGGATGTTTGGCGTGGGAAATCCTCCACATGAGCTACCAAGGTTTTCCACGGACAAGCTAGTCATGCAAGAGGTTCCATACCACATCTCAACAAGGTTATCAGAAGGACTGCACATGAGGAATAAGGCACCATGGCCTACTCTTCCTTTGTGGATTGGGTTGTACGAGATCCGTACCTTGAAGGATGCATATGCCAAGGCTGAGGACTTGAATAAGTTTGGGTTCGGCACCAAGATTTTCAATATGTACGAACCCCACTGCATATGCAAGAACTACTATGCGAAGGTGTATTACCCATGGATCCACGAGGCATGTCATTGGCTAGAGGAAGATCTTTGGAGGTAATGTTACAATTATTAGGCATGGAATCCCCGCAAGGCATGTTTTGGGGCTTAAAGCCCAAGTTTTGACTAAGTCCATAGTAAACAGTCTGCAATTTGTGAGCACGGAGCGCGAAGTCGTAATAGAGTCATAGGGTTTTCCGCCCTTATTTTTATAATGTAATGTCAGCTTGAAAGATTTGCCCATAGTTCGCAGACCATGGGATTGTATAAATAGAGTGAGGCTCTAAGTGTAAGAGAGAGATCTATGGAATAAAAGGAATAGAAGCATTGACTTGAAGTGTAAGTCGTGTCTTTGGGTCGTAGAGTAGGAGAAAGCTCTACAGCTGAGTGCGTAGAGACCTAATAGTCCACAGCTGAGTGTGTGGACCCCTACAACTGAGTGCATAGGGCAGGTTGAGTCTATAACCGTTGGGAGAATTAATAAAAGAGAAGTTTTACCATATTTTTGTGTATCTTTTCCTGTTTTATGTATTATTGGGTATGAATTACAATTTTATTGTTCATTCACTGCATGAAATGATATGAATGTGTTGAATAAGTAAATATAATATAAGGCATCTATTTATGTGAATATAACTAACTATTATAAGCATATAAGTAAATATCTCGGGTGTGACTTAGGGAAATAGTGCAGATTGCTACTCCAGCAGCGCAAAAGTCCCATAGCACCTGGTTAGGGTTGCACGAAGGCCATGGAAGTGCACGAAGTAACCTGCATGAAGGGACTCATAGTTGGACTGAATCAACCCCTCAGACATCTCAAGGGTGCAGAAACCTGGTTCCAGCACCCATCCATACTAATTTTGGTGAGACCTCAGTCCGCACTCTGTGAACTATTGCCGAAAGGGCTAGTAGTACAAGGATTTGTTTGGCTAATTAACTTTGAACCTGGATCAAGCCCCAACAAGCCAACAAATGGTTTTGTTGCCGAGACTGGGATCTACATAGAGATGTCTGATGTCGTATCACTGGAATCTAACTAAGAAAGAAATTGAAGATTGGTTGGATAAGAAGATTCACAAGTTCACGACGGAGGAGAACAGGAATTAGCAACTATCAAAGGAAAAGTGGTTAGACTGCTACCTGTACACAGAAATCTATGAAATTTTCTTCACATATTTCCCTACTGAGTTGTACGAGTGGATTGCGAAGCTAGCAAATAGCCAAGGAAGGTGGAAACTTGATAATCCTATTTTGTGGACCCCAGAGTTGGTGCGCAGATTGGAAGCATCGGAGGATAAGATCGCACACCTATTGATCACTGACTCGATCAAATTATAGGAGGATTCATTAATGAGTTCACGGTAGATACTTCAGTCAGCTATAGCGAGGCAGAGCGATGCTTCCTGTTGGACACCTAATCCTCAATAGGTTAGTGTGGAAGCTGAATGGACAAAAGGAGTCCAAGGGACCTTGGGATGTGAAACCCAAAAGTCACATATTGTACTATAAATGTATATCAATTATTAATAAAAATTGTACTTCATGTTTTATCTTTCATATCTCTCTTGCTATCCATGTGTGTTTAACATGGTATCAGAGCTCGTACATTCATAACCTTCTCAATATTGTGTAAGCCACTTGTTTTTGTGGCCTGTGTAAACCAACGCTTCTATGTCTTAATGAGTTTTTTATGGTCCATCTCTGCAAATTAGTTGGAAGTCGTTGAACTCGTATATGTTTTGAAGTTTTTATGGTATATAAAAATCATTAAGTGGCGTATTGTGTTGAGAGTGGAACTGTATACAGTGCATGTTTCTTGTGCATTAAAGACTGAAACTTGAAGGGTTGTATTCCTTTGTTTGGGCCAATCATGCATTATGCCATAAATAATTAGTTCTGAAATTTCCGATCTGTGTCAGAAGCGTTTCAATGTTGTTGCGCTACTGTGTTATAATGCCTCTATTGATTCCTTCGCCTCCCAAGGCTCACTGTAACTCCACGCACAATTTTTCGGTGTGTGTTCGACTGTCTCTGTGAAAACCACCACCTATTGAAGAGGTGGAGCATCTAACGTCATTGCAGATGCTTTGAAATCCTTCTTGCGCCACATATGGTGCTCGAATTATTCTCGTTTACCACAGTTATGAAAGACACAACAGTGAATTCTGTCAAAAGATCACCCACACAATGTCATTAATGCAGAGCGGATATAATGAGGAATGATAGCTTCTCCCAGCCATCGACCAAGGATTTTGTGTTGGTGTTGGTGTTAGGTTACAATTCAATTCGATTAACACGCAGTTCTTGTGTAATGCCAAGAATCTTAATTCTGACAGACACCGAGGAACCTGCCAAAGGACATCGACTCTGATAAGCTTGTGAAACTGTTCTCGCAGTACGGGGAGATTGAAGAAGGGACGTTAGGGTTCGACAAGGTGACAGGAAAATCCAAGGGTTTTTCCTTTTTTATTTACAAGTCAGAGAAATCTGCCAAGAATGCGCTCGAGGAACCCACGAAGACGTTTGATGGGGCCACGCTTACTTGCAAGGCCACCCCGCACAGGAACAATAACAATAATGGACCTCCGTTTAATGTAACTCCCTCTAGACCTGTGCAAGCAAATATGCGGTCATATGGTCCGCCTATGGGAGGATATTTTCCTATGGGAAATTATGGGTCTCCACTTTTCCAGCCAGCATTTTCAAATCGAAAAAGGCACTGAAGCTGAGCAGCTACATTTTAAAGGAAGGTGCTATCTGCAATGCTGAAGCTATTTGATGAATCTGCTTCTCGTGTTCGTTGTTTGATGAAGCGTCTTCTTCACATTCTCAGGCTTTGGTGATCTGTTTCGGTGGAGAGCATTCAATTCTTCCATGGGAATATTGAACTTATAAGCACAGCCTGTGATGCATGCATTGTAACATTCCGCAGAGTTATCATCCTGCCCTGGAGAACGATCAATATAAGCACTCCATGGATGATCCTTTATAACAGGATCCTTGTAGCAGATTTCATTGCAATCTTCTACACATGGAATTTGAGTAAGAGCGGCATATTTATGCGTGGAGTTGTTCCCGCAGGGCGACGTCCATTTCTATGGAATCAACATGATCTTCTTCTTACCAGGGGAAGGGAAATTCTGCTGAAAATTCCCCCCACTCCTCACAAATTAACTCAGACACAAAAATAGGAATCGAAGATTCAATAAAGAGATGCAATAGACATGGGTACGTTGTCACGCTGTCGCACAGAGATGTTGAGAAATTTCGGGCTGCCTACACTATATCTCTATTGGTAATGGTATCAGAAAGATGCCTTTATGGGTTTTAGGCATGAAAATTAGCACTGTATTCGAATTCAATCTTACAAAGAGAGATAATATGAAATGTGAAGCTACATGAGTGATTCTATCAGCGGGGTACAAATCCAATCAGTTTGATAATAGATCTTGTCCATAGTAGGTTTGATCAAGTGGATGCATCGTGACATGGTGCATGCAAATTGCTTTCGTTGAGACATAAAGGAAAAGGCGTTATGGAAAAGAGGCAAATAAGAGTGAATGTAGCCGAGACAAAGCCTGCCAGCTTTTGATTGTTGAAGCATGGGCCTTTTGCTACACTAATTTACTTGAAGCTTGCTTTTAGCTTAGCTTTTCCTTTAATCACTAGTTCTTGTACTACAATTTTAGCCGGCAAGGATATTTGCTATCCTCTTGACAGAACAAGAGGCTGTTCAATAGATGAATAACTTTTTTGTATGATTGCTATTGTGTACTTACAATTGTTCAGAAGATTCTGTGTTGGTTGGTCTATTGGTATTTTGGGTCAGTTTCTACCATACCAGAATGAGTTTGTCACAATTTGGATGCCATTTAGAGATTGTTTGTGTGTTTGTATATTCTTCTCACTAGCTGATACTGAAGTGTTGATATACATTGAAAAGTGAACGAGTATTTGAAGGATCCAAGCAAGTTTGCAGTTGTTGCTGCTCCAGTGTAGCACTATATTTAAAACTCATTATAGTGCATTGATTTCTTGATTCCACTGCTACAAAAAGAGTTTGGTGAGCTGATTGTAATCTTTTATGTTGCACTGTGATCATTTGCTGACATTTATAAAGGTTATTGCAGTGAAATTGAATTGTGAATGATTGTTGCTTCTTCTTCACTGGTTGATAGTTGTGATTAGTTTCTTTAACATATAAGATAATGAAGAAAATGACCAGACTTGATAATGCATTAGAGTTGTTAAATACTCTGATACATTCCACTGTTGATGAGACGGTTAAGATCAACAAAACCTCTCTATTCAATATTAAAATATGTCTACAAAATGCACAGGAGAATATTGAGTTGTTGCAGCTTGAGACAAAGCTACAGCAAGAAGAATTAAAACAGAGGAGTCATCATTATGAACCTGTTTTTGTTCAGAAGATTGAAACAAACTCCCATAAAGCAGCAAGGTTACATGCAGATGCAGAAACTCAGTCTGCACTTCCCAAGCCCATCATTAGACCTTGGGAACAGCTTGTCCACAACAAGCACAAAACCGGTCTTGGATATGACAAGGACTTGTCCTTTCATATTCCAGACTACGCCAAGCCCATTCAATTTCAGAGTGTTGGATTCCTTCATGACAGTTCACCTCCAACTGTTCCAGACTCTGCCTCTCTTCCACAGCAACAACAACAACAGATTGTAAAACGCCAACACTGTGACTGAGTTGGCCATTTGAAAGATCTTTGTTTTGATCTTCATCCATGTAAGCACTGTCATAAAACCAGTCATTCTTCACACAGATGCTTCAGAAACAAACGTCATGCAAGAACAAAGATTCATCTTGGATGGACCGCTTCTTGGCAATGGGCATCAACAGCCAAGAAGATATTCCAAACACATGTCAGAACCTGTTCCAAAGTATTGAGCAATCTTGCAGTTGAGTTTCCTCCATCATCTCACCTTGTATCTGACAGGGGGGGAATGATGGTCATCTACAAGCTTCAAATCCACATCAAGCGAGCCTGAGCCACAACCTGCCACACCAGTTTCAGATTTGTATCCAGAGACAAAGATGCCCGTGAACATGCCTTCAGTTGGAAATCTGGGACACTTCCTCTAGCTGAAGACTTCAGCTTCTTGCCAGTTTTGGAAGAGTTCCGAGAACAAAATTGAGAGCACTTCCTCTAGCAGAAGACTCCAGCTTCTTGCCAATTTTGGTAGAGTTCCAGAAATTGCATTAAGCATTCCAGAGTTGTTGGTCATCCTTAAACCATCACAAGATGAGACTTCCCTTTTTAGGTTGAAGTTCTCCCTTTTATGCGGGGTGAGACCTCCCTTTTATGGTTGAAGGTTTCCCTCTTCATAAACAATAGGAGCACTTCCTCTAGTAGAAGACTCCAACTTCTTGCCAGTTTTGGAAGAGTTCCGGGAACTCCACTAAGTGTTCCAATGTTGGTGGCCATCCTTAAACCACTGCCCTTTATACCAACATTTCAGAGAGCACATTCAGCCTAGTGCTGCCATGCATTTTTGCACATTTTGTATTACAGCTCTCTTCTTGGACTCATACATAACCCTTCGGATTAAGGGGGGGAATGTTGGACACCTAATCCTAAATGGGTTAGTGTGGAAGCCGAATGGACAAAACATTCCAAGGTACCTTGGGATGTGAAACCCAACGGTCACCATATTGTACTATAAATGTATATCTCTTGTTAATAAAAAATGAACTCACATGTTTTATCTTTCCTATCTTTCTTGTTGTCCATGTGTGTTTAACAGTTTCAAGTCTTGGCTTGGCGGTGTTAACCAAGATCACATTCGCTTAAGGTGTGAGTGTGTGAAAATAATGTGTCAAGTGGATGAGTTAATTAATCATGTTTCATGATGCCATATGTTGCTGAAAGTAAAATGATGAAATACTGTAAATAAATTTGAAAATGATAAAAAAATAAACAACCAATCAAGCACACAAAAACCTACCCACAGTGGCTACTAAGAAGCTAAGCAAGGGAGGGAAAACAAGCTACTCAAAGACATAAAAAGAGGCCAAAAATATCCAATGTCAAGGGACTGGGATCTAAAGGCTCTAAGATGTTGTAAATTATGCAGACAAGTAGCAAAAATCAGATGTGAAAAATGTTGCAAAGGACAGGAGTGAAACTCTAGAACCTAGGATGATCAAGGGGATCCTAAGGGGAAAAAAGGAATCCCAAACTCTAAAGGGAGAAAAGGTAAAATAAATCTATCCAAGATATCTTAAAAGTAATGGATCAGATATGAAAAACAGTGGCCGAAAATGCTAAAAACCCTAGACTTCTCACTCAACAAATCTCTTCCTAACAATGTGGAGGTGTACTCTAAATCCTAGGGGTATTTTTCCTTCCTCAAAAAGACAAATCAAGTGGATCCAGGCCTAAGGGAGACTAAAAATAGAAGTGAAGTACCCAAACCAGCCTGCAAACAACACTCTCGGCAAATTTGTAAAAAAAATTGAAAATTTTCTGAAAAATGTACAAAACGCAGGTACTAACGTGTTTCTGAGGAAAACATAGTTTTCTGGCCAAAACTTTGCTCTTCTCCCAGGAATCTCAGTTGGCAGATATCACACAAATTTTGTTGTCTCCTACTCAGCTAGTACCTGTGACCTGTGGAAAAGACCAAAAACCCACCAGAATCTGAAAAATTTGACAAAATAGGGTTTAATACTAAAATAGAAATTGAGAGACTAAAAATAGTTGAAGAAAACCCTAATTTTTTTTAAACTTCAGTCACCCAAGAATGTTGTTATTAAACCAGTGGAGTCGCCATTTATTGGACGACAAATGTGTAACTAAAGACCCAGTGGAGTCATCATTTGTTAGTGTGAAAATTTTTAGAAGGTGTACCAAAAATACTCCACTTAAGACCCTAGGTGACAAGTAACCCTAGCAATAAGTTGATGGTTGTTACATATTAGATTTGAAACACAAATAGAAAACCTACAGTAAAAGAAGATATAATCCAAAACAGAAAGTAGCAATATTAAATCTCTAGTATAATAAAACAATCGGAAAGACTATTTTAAATGAATAAATAATTTATTGATAACACCCGGTGAAGGAGATTTACAAATTGGTCTATAAGTCCCCCTTTGTGGGATGGTTCCTTTGATATCCTTGATGCTTCAGAAACCGATTATCTCTCTCAATATGTGAAAAAATCAAACAAAAGTGGAGAACTCAAAATGGGAGCTCAAGAAAAATCACGATAATGTTGATGATGATTATGATCATGGTGAAGAATGAATAAAATACCCTCTTTTTATAGCAAAGTATAGAGTTAATCTTGAAATTGGAGCATAATAAGATATTATTAGCCAAATTCAGATCTAACTACTTGGACTACTTTATTATATTTATTGGAGAGAGAAAAAATATTTAAAGTGGTTAAATACCTTTATTTAGAAATAATTAACAAATAAAATGATTTCTTAATTATTTTGCGAGAAATAAAAGGCGTGAAATGAAAATAATTATTAAATTGTGATCTAATAATTATTCTAATAATAGAAAATAAGGAAATTTAAATAAATAGTGATTTATTTTTTTTGTAAGTTTGGTAGGACTACATCTTCATCAGATCTAACTTCTCACCCCCCGATGGGGATAGAACAATATTTGAACCCGACTTTGGGTTTGATGAGATTTCATTTACTAAGGGATTTAGTCAAATTTGACAAGGAATAATTATTAAAAAATAATTTAATAATAACTCCTAGAGAAAATAAATAAATAATAATTTATCTAATTATTCTCATGGGGTTTTTTTATTTAAATCAGAAAATAAATTAATAAAAGTGATTTAATAAATTATTTTCCACAGTGAAAGTGATTTTACTATGGTAAAATTAAATCTACATGGTGTATTTCGATCCACCTAGTTAGAAATGGCTAGGTGATCATTCTTTAATGATAACAAGAGCTTCCTGAGATTGTGTAAATTGCTTGATTTGATATAACTGTTCATTTCCATTTAACGTTGGGAACTGCTGCCACGGTTCCTCCCAAAAGTATGTGGTCTTCCCTCTTTTTACCTCCCAAAAATCATGCTCTCATCCAAGAATTTTTCAATCCCGTTCCTAGTTCCAAATACTCGAACCCTTGATAAAACCCTCGAATCTTAATCTTTCTTCCTATGTAGAATTTGGCATATACTTTTGGATCCATATTTTCTTCCATAACTGAGAGTCGCCCTTAACCTGAAGCCACCATAGCTTCATGGAATATGTTAGATTGACAAGTTAAGGATCTCAAATTCCCATTCCTCCTTACAGTTTGGGTGTGATCAATTTATTCTAGCTCAGCAAGGCCCGATTTTTTATTTCTTATGAACCTCTCCAAAGAAAAATTGTCCAAATAGATATTAATTATTGAGAGACTATGATTGGAATGGACATTATTGAGAGCTGATAGTTGGGAAGATCATGTAATATCTCTTTGACTAATACTAACTCGCTAGGGATGTTAAGTGTTCTAAAGGCCCAATTCCTTAATTTGTGTCTAGTCTTCTCAATGATACCTTCCTGTGTCATAAATCTATTTTGGTATAACATGTTAGCCTCCTGTTGCAGCAAGTTACTCATATTTCATGATTGACATTTTTACAGGCCAAATATGTCATACTTTGCATGCTACAATGCTCCATATTTGCTAACAGGCACCAAAGAAAAAGACCAAGAAAGTGTGTTGGTCAAAGTTCAAACTGCTGCAAAGTTATTCCATTTTTTGTAGAATTTTCAGCTAAAGGGAGGTCCAAACAACTTAATCTTGGTCTCCCTAGGTTTCAATTTCTTGTTTTAGAATATATAGAATGAATAATCTGTCCAAACAGCTCAATCTTGGCAGATTCCTAGATGGGTAGAGAATCAAAGGAGCCCAACTGCTTAATCTGGGCCCTTGGAGTAAATAAGTGTAGATATAGATAGGAGGACAGTGCAAAAGAAAAAATTGAAAAGCTGGGTCTGCAAGTCTAAGTGCACCCAAACTAATAAGAAGAAAAAATGTTAGGTAAGTAGGCTGGGTAGGTAATTTTGAGGTTGCAGAATGTTGATTTGTGCTTAATCCCACATTTTCAAGTGTTATATGTATCCAGATCACAGTTAGCAGGAAGTTCCTATTTGAAGTACTTCAAGCGAGGCATGACTAATTTCCCCTTCTTCCTCTTCCCTAAATCATTTACTAACTTCCCCTAAAGAGGTCAAGGTCTGCTTGATATCTCTTAGTTTCATCATTTTCCATACAATTTGCCTTGGTAAAGATCTGCTTTACTGAAGGAGGGTCCATACTTTCTCTACAAAGTTCTATCTCCCCTTTAAAGCCTAAGATCTCTGAAACTTAGTGCTTTCTTCTCATTTTCATATTAACCACTGACATTATTATGTAACTCCCCATCTATTTCCCTTCCCCTTATTAAAAATATGGTAATAATTCCCCTATGTAAATATCCCCTCCCCCTGGTTGAAACATAACCATAAATATCCCTTGGGGATTACTAAGTCACCTGGATCTTAGTAAGATCCCTCATCTCTACATAATTTTTCCCTCCAAGGTGTTTGGACTCCTTCCAAAACATAAAAAACCCCTTCCAAATGCATTAACCCCCCCCCTCGCGCATTGTATTTTTGGAAATTATTAAAAAAAACCAAGCGCCGAAACAATTAACCCTTAACCTAAAGTTGAAACCCACCCGCAACCGCAAATATTAAAATTTAACGCGCGCGCTATTTCACTAAATCACGTGCTTCTTCTTCGCCCGTCCACCGTCGGATCAGCCCTCCCAGATCCGACGGCCCTCGTGCATATCGGGCGCCCTCTTGTGTTGGCCCATTAGCACCCGATGTCCGACGGTTTTACCGTCATACACCGGGACAGCTGGCGGCATCCCATTGCATCGGGCTGCCCCTGACAAAAACCGCCTCTGTATCAAAAGCGGTCCGATGCATACCAAAACCGCCCTCCCCTCGCATAACAGGAGCGCCACGTCACCCTGCAACATCGCCTCCACCTCACCCCTTCCTACCTGCGCCTGGCTGACGTAACCTGCCACCGTGTCCCGCCACGTCATCACCCCGCCGTACTGCCACGTCACCCTACTAATGTCATCATGCTGACGTCATCACTGTACAGGGGGGTCCCATTGCTGACGTCATACTGACATCATCCGTCGTACTGCTGACGTCAGCAGTTGACAAAGGAAACGCGCAAGCGCAAAAATTGAGCTTCGGAGCCCCGAATCGAATTTCTGAGGCAGTTTTCACGCATCGCTACGGGAAATGAGCCATATTTTGGAATCTTTAGGGAATCTTTTGATTCCTCATGCATTTTTGCACCGAAAAAGGCAGAAAAGGCCCGATTTTGCAGTTTTGAACATATCAGAAGACAGAGAGAGACCCGGTTCAGAGATTAAAGAGTATCAGAGCAGATATGAAGCCAAAATACATGTCAAAGAGTATCAGTGTAGCGGTGAAGTGTATCAGAGGAGATCTTCTCAGGGCTCGAGGCGAATGAAGCATTAAAAGGAAAACCGTGAAAGTCAAGAAGCAGTTAAGGAAGCGTTCAAAGCTCACCAACACAAATGACTGCACATTAAACTCACAAAAGATCAGTGGATCAGAACTCAATGTACATTTATTATAGAACCACTGCACCAAGTCACAGAAGACAAAACATCAATTCACTTTTTGATCCGGCTGCCTCTGGCGCAGCCCAAGAAAAGACTTACTTGCATTTAATTCCAGCATAAGTTAGGGTTTGGAAAGCTTTTTTCTTGCAGACCTATTTAGGTCAGTTGTAATAAATACTTTTAGATATTTTTCCTATATATACCACCCTAAAAAATGTAGCAAAGGTTGGTAGGTTAGTCTTTGTTGGTTGGATATTTTTCTTGAGCAGAGACTCGCACTGTAAATGTGATAATTTCTATAATCAAAGACTGCTGAAATGCATGGATTCTGAAACTATCTGTTGTGTCTAATTGGCCGAAGAGTGACTATGGAATTCCTATACTCCTACATGGTTCAATAAGTGTTCCTTAACTATGTTTTAGTTTTTCTTCATGTTTGTTTTACCATTTGTGTTCCACCATCCGAATTTACAGAAAAGAAGAATAGTTTAGGATTTGTTTGCAACACCCTATGCTCAATTTTTGTGATTTCTTCATGTTTTCATCAGGAATGGTTATGAATATGCATGCTTAAATGATCATGTTTATGCTATTTCTTACATATATGAATGTTAGTTTAGGAATTCTTAACTGCTCCTAGATAACCATTCATTCACCTCTCTTCTCTGTTAGCTGATGAAAGATTCTTAATTGCCTTCCATCACTGACTTTCATCCCATCTTTTCAGCAATTGGTAATTGTTTCATGTGTAGCTATCCTACTCCATAATCCTCTTGTGACCAAGAAAATGCAACAACAAGCCTTAATCCATGACTCCATGCCTAATGGTTTGAAGTTTATCACACTGTCCCTTGCCTCTCTGTTTGGAATTATCCTCCTTACATATACCTTGCACCCAAACACCAACAAAACCCACTGAACCTAATAACTAGCCTAAAATCATCATCAACAAAGCTAAATCACTAAGAGAGAGCCCTCTCTGATTGCAGGTGGGCTAGAACCTGCAATCCAAAGATTGGTTTGTGGTTACCTCAGCCGTATCCCTTTAGGAGCTTAGGGACAACCTAAGTGTTAACATAATGGCGACTCCACTGGGGACCTCCTTAGATAATCTCACAAAACCAGTCTGAAGTTCCACAGAGGGAGAAACCGACCTTTAAATGTCCAGTCGACCGGTGTTCTTAGAAAAATTCCTGAAAAACAAGCTAGAAGCTTGCTCCCAAGAAGCATTCACGTTACACAAGATCAAATCCAGATCCAAATCCCCCAGTTGTTTTTGAAAATCCTAACATAATCCCAAAGATCCTTCGAAAACAAGAGCAGCAAGAAGATTTTGCCGTTTCTAGTCCTGAAACAGTTCAGCCTAGTAGTTTTTTAACCCCTGTCAAAGTTTTGTTTCGTTCAAGCCCTTCTTCCCCGTGTTCATCATCTACTTCCCCAACCGTTGTTTCCACACCTTTATCTACTGCAAATACTACCACTACCACTCGTATTATCCCAGTTACTTCAGTTGTTCCACTTATCCCTGTTGTTCCACTTATCCCTGTTAATATGGCTAAAAGATATGCACCCTTACAGCTGCCTGCTAATCCCGGGGCTATGCCTCAAGATTATCAGACAAAAATTACCTATTTTGATGGCACAAATTCCTGCACAGCCCTACAACATACTAAGAAAATGCAGGATTACTTTGAGAGTTATGAGATTGATGATGACAGTGTAAGAATGAAGATGTTTGTCCAAAGTTTGACCAGTGATGTCAGGACCTGGTTTAGGGCACTTACACCCAATTCCATATTAAACCCAGAAGCCTTATACCATAAATTTATCAATAGGTGGGAGAAAAAGAAATATCCCTTACACATACTATCTGAGTATGATACTATCAGAAGAGGCCCTCAGGAAACGTTTTTGGACTATTGTGCAAGGTTTAATAATGTCTACAATGCAATTCCACAAAATTTGAGACCTCCACCTGATCTTGCTTTATACAAATTCCTTGATGGTTTTGATGTTGAAATGGCATATCAGTTAAGGGAAAGAGCCCCTCAAAGCCTTGCAGAGATGCAAGATGTTGCTGTTAGTGTGGAGGCAAACCTAATTGCCAAAAGAAACAGAGCCAGAACCAAGAGAAGAACCACCTTCAAGGAAGAACCCTCAGCCTTAGACCAAAAACTAGATGCTATCATCAACAGCATGCATAGGCTAGGAGATAGAGTAGAGAGCGTTGAGAGAAAATCATCATGGGAAGGAAAACAGGCCAACACCATAAGGAATCCAAACTTCAGGAAAAATCAGACCACAAACGCAGGAAGGGCTAGTCCGATCATGATATTAGGCCTCCTTTCCAAGAAAACTATGTGGAAGCATCCACATCCAGTGAGCCCACAGATGAGACTCACATGAACCTGATAGATTCGAAAAATGAATAGCAAATTTTTCTCACTAAAGAGGATCGAGACTACCCTGATGTAAAACAGTTTCAGACCAAGTCGGGAGAGTCTTTTGATTTTAAACAAGGTTATGATTCTGCTGTGTATGAGGTGCACAAACAATATAAGCTAAGAACAAGAATCATTGATGTCCCTACAACTAGCAAAACAAAGGATAGCAAAAAGCCCAACAAAATTAAAGACAATGTTGTCATAACAGTACCAGCTGATCTTGCTGTCCCAAACCCGAATCAGTTAACTGTAGAGGATATATCATACATTCAGCCTCCTATTGATCAGCCTCTACCTCCCTCTCCCTCAAAAGAAAATTTGAATGGCACTCCAAAAAATCTTCCCAAAGCAGAAATACCACAAACTGTCATTCATCATAATGATGACATTCAAAAAGAAAACACAGAGAACACTCTTGACAAGGAAAAATATGCTACTGCTAATGCAAGGATTCCATTAGAAAAACCATTTAACTTAGAAGAAGAGATTGGAAAACTCAAGATATCCATTCCCCTCTCAGAACTCGCCAAACATGATGTATATCGGCAACAAATTCAAAGGTCACTTCAACTACCGGAGGTCAGGGATGATATAAATGTTTTGGATGATACCCCTGAGCTGCTGTTTGGTCCAGAAGTTAACGGAAAATCAACATATGGACCTATTCCACCCTTTTATGTCAGTCTACACATACATGACAAAATCTTGCATAAAGTTATGTTTGACTCAGGTGCCTTGCATAACCTTATGCTCAAAGCTGTAATGGAAAAGCTAAACCTTGATGTCACAAGACCCTATAAAGATCTATACTCCTTTGACTCAAGTCAAGTCAAGTGTCTAGGATTAATGAAAGACCTTTGTGTATCTTTAGTCCAATTTCCCAACAAGACAATCCTAATGGACGTAGTAGTTGCTGACATTCCAACAAAATATGGCATGCTCCTATCAAGATCATGGGGTGCAAAATTGCAAGGATCCCTTCAACTTGACCTCTCTTATGCCACTATATCTGTCTTTGGGCAACCAAAGAGACTGTACAGGGAAACACTGATGAAGTATGTGGTAAGTAGTGAGGAAAAGCCCCAAAATTATCCAATTTACTCAATCCATTCTGATATGGATTCTTTTATTTTATTTAATGATGACACCAATCCTCCACCTGATGAGAAGCCTTCAGCCTTAGAGCAAGAAACATGCATCAATGAGGAACCAGTGGCCAATACCCATGAAATTGTCACAATAGTCAAAACAACCAGCAAACAAGAAGGACCTCCCGAAACAGAAATTATAGGTCTGCCCAAGCCTCAAATAGCTGAAACTCTTAATACAAACCACAAACAAGAAATCACATGATGTTTAGAGTTTGATGGTTTTGTCAACAAGTTAGGAGCAGGGGCAGGGGTGTGGATTCATAATACACATGATAATCACATAGAGGGCCATGCTTACAGACTAAATTTCAGATGTACAAACAACATGGCAGAGTATGAGGCTCTCCTCTTAGGCCTAAAACTGCTCAAAGCCCTAGGAGCTGCAAAAGTGTCCATTCTAGGTGACTCTGATTTAATTATACAACAAATGAAAGGTAACTTTGTTACCAATGACAATAGAATGAGAGCTTATATTACTGTTGCCACAGAAATACTCAAGTCTTTCAATCAATCCAAGCTTGCCAAAATTTCAAGAGACCATAATATTCATGCTCACAGCCTAGCAACTTTTGCTAGCACATGCAAGCTTCCCTTTGAACCAAATCACCATTTCACTGCTGAGATAAAACATAGGCCCTCGGTCCCCAAAAATGTTAAATATTGGCAAGTGTTTCAAAATGATGCCCAGATTAACAATTTCCTCACTCTTGAGGGTGAATTTTTGAATACAAACATTGACATGGATGCCATGAGCGATTCCCAGCAGCTAACAAAAGAAAATCAGCAGGTTGTAACAGCTACAACAGCTAAATAGATCCTTAACCCAAATGTTTTTGACAACACAAACATAGAACAACTTAAACAAAGGTGTTTAGAGGAAAAAGCCAGAGCAGAGGATGAGTTTATTGATCTAAAAAGTAATTTTATACCTGCTAGCCTTACTCCATTAGAAGACATGTTTGATTACAATGATGTGCCCAAAAAGCCAAAAATGGAGCCTTTAAATGCTGCTATAGAAAAACACAACATAGGAACAACAGAACAACCCAAAATGATTAAGTTGTCCAAAAATCTTCCCCCAGATCAAAAACCAAAATATGTGGATTTGTTCAAAGAATTCCAAGATGTATTTGCTTCGAGTTATGAGGACTTGAAGTCCTATGACACCTCAGTAATCCAGCATACCATTCCCTTAAAACCAAATAAAAAACCATTCAAACAGAAACTTAGAAGAATCAACCCCATGCTTCTTCCCCTCATCGAAAAAGAAATAAAGAGAATGTTTGAAGCATGTATTATTGCACCCATCAGATTACCTGAATGGGTATCTAACTTAGTTCCTACAAGGAAAAAATCAGGAGAGATCAGACTGTGTGTAGACTTGAGAAATTTAAACCAGGTCTTTCTAAAAGACCACTATCATTTGCCCAAAATGGACCATATCCTACAAAGAGTGTTGGGGTCATCTAGAATCTCTTTACTAGATGGATTTTCAGGATTTAATCAGATACTTGTTCACCCATATGATCAAGACAAGACGGCCTTTACCACACCGTGGGGAACATTTAAGTATGTTAAAATGCCTTTCGGGCTGAAGAACGCTGGTGCTACCTTTCAAAGAGCAATGGATATTGCATTTTCCAAGGAGATACATGATTTCCTTGTTGTATACCTTGATGACCTAACCCCTTTCTCCAAATCTGACCAAGAGCACCTTAGAAATCTAAGGAAAATCTTCATGACATGCAGGAAATATGGCATTTCCTTGAATCCTAAGAAGTCCCTATTTGCCGTTGAGGAAGGCAAGCTTCTAGGCCATATCATATCAAAAGATGGGATTAGAATTGATCCTGAAAGAATTCAAGCTATCCTCCAAATCCCATATCCAAGAAACATAAAAGAGCTACAAGCATTCCTTGGAAAGATCAATTTCCTAAGGAGATTTATCCCAAACCTAGCTGAGCTAATAAGGCTATTGATCAATATGTTAAAAAAGGATGCGAAGGTAAAATGGTCTCTTGAAACCAAGCAAGCTTTTGAGAGTATCAAAACTACCTTGACTCAAACGCCAGTCCTCACCAATCCGCAATTTGACAAGGATTTTATCATTTTTTCATTTGCATCCGAGCACACCATAGTTGTCGTCCTTTTGCAAAAGGATGATCAAGGTAACGAAAAGCCAATTGCTTTCTTCAGCCAAGCTTTAAGAGATGCACCCATGAAATATCAGATCATGGAAAAGCAGGCTTATGCCCTGGTTAAGGCCATCAAAGATTTCAGAATTTAGATCTTATACTCCCATGTGATTGCCTATGTCCCAAACTCTGTTGTAAAAGATATATTAACTCAAGAGGGACTAGAAGGAAAAAGAGGCAAGTGGATTGCCAGCATT
>APFE030898766.1:34917-45572 GCA_000404065.3 Pinus taeda
TAATGGCTTGGCCGAATCATCCAATAAAAGCCTCATCAACATCATAAAGAAACTGCTAGAGGAAAACAAAAAGAATTGGCATAGGAAGCTCACAAATGCTCTGTGGGCAGACAGGCTGTCAACTAAGAAATCCATTGGGATGAGCCCTTATGAGCTAGTATATGGCATGGAAGCCAGATTTCCTTCATCTTTGGGAATTCCTACTATCAAACTGTTACAGGAGATTCAGGCTGAACCAAATGACATGCAGAGAAGAGTCAATCAAACCATTCATCTTCAGCAAACCAGAGAGCAAGTGTATGACAGAGATCAAATGTTGCAAGAGAAACTAAAAAAGATGTTTGATAAGAAAGCTAAAGCAGAGGATTTCTGGGTTGGCAGTAAAGTTCTAAGGTGGGACTCACGAAGAGAGGACAAGGGAAAACATGCAAAATTCGATTTTTTGTGGAAAGGTCCATACATTATCATCGATGTGCAAGGCAATAACACATATTTTCTCAAATCTCTAGATGGCAGCACAGCTGAAGAAGGCCCTGTCAATGGCCGAATGTTAAAACATTACCATGATCCCTTTTGATTAAGAAAGAACAGGCGGTGTTATTTTCTGTACATAAATGTTTGTATATATCAACACATTATTTTATTTTGTAACAGTCCAGATGCTGAAGCACGCAGAAGAAAGCAGGCAGTGCTTCACATCTCACTAGAAAATCAGTTGAGGGAAAGTGTTGTTTCCAGTCCAAAATTTCAAATTAATCTAAACAGTCAGCACTAAGAAGTTTTTAATGCACAGCAACAACAGAAGATCAAGACAGTCTGACCTGCTGTTCTTGGCTTTTCACAAGGAGAATCCATCCCCAAGTGGAGCCACTGTTAGCCTCCTCCTGCAGCAGGTTACTCATATTTCATGATTGACATTTTTACAGGCCAAATATGTCATACTTTGCATGCTGCAATGCTCCATATTTGCTAACAGGCACCAAAGAAAAAGACCAAGAAAGTGTGTTGGTCAAAGTTCAAACTGCTGCAAAGTTATTCCATTTTTTGTAGAATTTTCAGCTAAAGGGAGGTCCAAACAGCTTAATCTTGGTCTCCCTAGGTTTCAATTTCCTATTTTAGAATATAGAGAATGAATAATCTGTCCAAACGGCTCAATCTTGGCAGATTCCTAGATAGGTAGAGAATCAAAGGAGCCCAACTGCTTAATTTGGGACCTTGGAAGAAATAAGTGTAGATATAGATAGGAGGACAGTGCAAAAGAAAAAATTGAAAAGCTGGGTCTGCAAGTCTAAGTGCACCCAAACCAAAAAGAAGAAAAAATGTTAGGTAAGTAGGCTGGGTAGGTAATTTTGAGGTTGCAGAATGTTGATTTGTGATTAATCCCACATTTTCAAGTGTTATATGTATCCAGATCACAGTTAGCAGGGAGTTCCTATTTGAAGTACTTCAAGCAAGGCATGACTAATTTCCCCTTCTTCCTCTTCCCTAAATCATTTACTAACTTCCCCTAAAGAGGTCAAGATCTGCTTGATATCTCTTAGTTTCATCATTTTCCATACAATTTGCCTTGGGAAAGATCTGCTTTACTCAAGGAGCGTCCATACTTTCTCTACAAAGTTCTATCTCCCCTTTAAAGCCTAAGATCTCTGAAACTTAGTGCTTTCTTTTCATTTTCATATTAACTACTGACATTATTATGTAACTCCCCATCTATTTCCCTTCCCCTTATTAAAAATATGGTAATAATTCCCCTATGTAAATATCCCCTCCCCGTGGTTGAAACATAACCATAAATATCCCTTGGGGATTACTAAGCCACCTGGATCTTAGTAAGAGCCCTCATCTCTGCATAATTGTTCCCTCCAAGGTGTTTGGACTCCTTCCAAAACACAAAAAACCCCTTCCAAATGCATTACCCCCCCCGGCGCGCATTGTATTTTTGGAAATTATTAATGTTTGATTAATAAACAACCAAGCGTCGAAACAATTAACCCTTAACCTAAAGTTGAAACCCACCCGCAGCCGCAAATATTAAAATTTAACGCGCACGTTGTTTCACTAAATCTCGTGCTTCTTCTTCACCAGTCCACCGTCGGATCAGCCCTCCCATATCCGACGGCCCTCGTGCATATCGGGCGCCCTCTTGTGTTGGCATGTTAGCACCCGATGTCCGATGGTTTTACCGTCGTACATCGGGACAGCTGGCAGCATCCCATTGCATCGGGCCGCCCCTGACAAAATCCGCCTCCGTATCAAAAGCGGTCTGATGCATACCAAAACCGCCCTCCCCTCACATAACAGGAGCGCCGCATCACCCTGCCACATCGCCTCCACCTCACCCCTTCCTGCCTGCGCCTGGCTGACATAACCTGCCACCGTGTCCCGCCACGTCATCACCCCGCCGTACTGCCACGTCATCATGCTGACGTCATCACCATACAGGGGGGTCCCATTGTTGACGTCATCCACCGTACCACTGACGTCAGCAGCTGAAAAAGGAAACGTGCAAGTGCAAAAATCGAGCTTCGGAGCCCCAAATCGAATTTCTGAGGCAGTTTTCGCGCATCGCTACGGGAAATGAGCCATATTGGGGAATCTTTAGGGAATATTTTGATTCCTCAGTCACTTTTGCACCGAAAAAGGCAGAAAAGGCCCGATTTTGCAGTTTTGAACGTATCAGAAGACAGAGAGAGACCCAGTTCAGAGATTAAAGAGTATCAGAGCAGATATGAAGCCAAAATACATGTCAAAGAGTATTAGTGTAGCGGTGAAGTGTATCAAAGGAGATCTTCTCAGGGCTCGAGGCGAATGAAGCATTAAAAGGAAAACCGTGAAAGTCAAGAAGCAGTTAAGGAAGCGTTCAAAGCTCACCAACACAAATGACTGCACATTAAACTCACAAAAGATCAGTGGATCAGAACTCAATGTACAGTTATTACAGAACCACTGCACCAAGTCACAGAAGACAACACATCAATTCACTTTTTGATCCGGCTGCCTCTGGCACAGCCCAAAAAAAGACTTACTGGCATTTAATTCCAGCATAAGTTAGGGTTTGGAAAGATTTTTTCTTGCAGACCTGTTTAGGTCAATTGTAATAAATACTTTTAGATATTTTTCCTATATATACCACCCTAAAAAATGTAGTAAAGGTTGGTAGGTTAGTCTTTGTTGGTTGGATATTTTGCTTAAGTAGAGACTCGCACTGTAAATGTGATCATTTCTATAATCAAAGAATGTTGAAATGCATGGATTCTGAAACTATCTGCTATGTCTAATTGGCCGAAGAGTGACTATGGAATTCCTGTGCTTCTACATGGTTTAATAAGTGTTCCTTAACTCTGTTTTAGTTTTTCTTCATGTTTGTTTTACCATCTGTGTTCCACCATCCAAATTTACAGGAAAGAAGAATAGTTTAGGATTTGTTTGCATCACCCTATGCTCAATTTCTGTGATTTCTTCATGTTTTCATCAGGAATGGTTATGAATATGCATGCTTAAATGATAATGTTTACACTATTTCTTACATATATGAATGTTAGTTTAGGAATTCTTAACTGCTCCTAGATAACCATTCATTCACCTCTCTTCTCTGTTAGTTGATGAAAGATTCTTAATTGCCTTCCATCACTGACTTTCATCCCATCTTTTCAACAATTAGTAATTGTTTCATGTGTAGTTATCCTGCTCCATAATCCTCTTGTGACCAAGAAAATGCAACAACAAGCCTTAATCCATGACTCCATGCCCAATGGTTTGAAATTTATCACATTGTCCCTTGCCTCTCTGTTTGGAATTATCCTCCTTACATCTACCTTCCACCCAAACACCAACAAAACCCACTGAACCCAATAACTAGCCTAAAATCATCATCAAAAAAGCTAAATCATTAAGAGAGAGCCCTCTCTGGTTGCAGGTGGGCTAGAACCTGCAATCCAAAGATTGGTTTGTGGTTACCTCGGTTGTATGCCTTCAGGAGCTTAGGGACAACTTGAGTGTTAACATAACACCAAGGGCACTCCTAGATATTTGGAAGACATGTGGCCTCTCTTAAAACTTAGATTATAATCAATATGTTTTGCACATTATTTGGACATTTGACGAAGAAAATGTTTGACTTTATTTTGTTAATCACCATACTGGAAGAGTCCCTAAAAACTTGTAATAATTTTCCCACTCTTTTTGCCTTTCTTCATGTAGTAAGCACATATAATATGACATCATAAAAAAATATGATGTGAGATGGGAAAGTATTTACCATATAAATGAAATTGTGAATGAATCTTTTTTCAACCGGTTTGGAGAACAACCGACCCATACCTTCGAGTGTTAGGATGAAAAGAAAGGTCGATAAAGGATCGCCTTGCCTAAGCCCTCGAGAAGGTTGGAAAGTGAACGACGACGCACCATTTATGATTATGGAGATAAAATCTTATAAGGCCAGAGACCCTATCCAGACTATCCACTTCTCAAAGAGACCAAAGGCTTGTATGACATAATACATATATTTCCAACTGAGCCTATCATATGCCTTTGAAAGGTCTACTTTAATGATCATATTAGGACATTTGGATCACCATAAGGAGTGTATAATTTCCTTCATAACAATAATACCATATGCTATATGTATCCCTTGCACACAACCTGTTTGATTTGGAGAAATTAGGAGAGGGAGGATTGGCTTCAGTCTATTGACTATTACCAAATCAATTATTTTGTACAAAAAATTACAAAGAGAAATCGGTCTAAATCCATATAAGTTATCAGATTGACCTGTTTTTGGTGCCAATGTCAAAAAGTTGCATTTATTTCCAGAAAGACTAATTATATCTGTCTTGATTCCTCCACTAACTCATGGATTTCTTCCCCCAAGATTCCCCAACATGCTTGAAAAAAGTCAATTGTGAACCCATCTAGACTTGAAGCCTTTTTGTTTGGCATATTCATTACTGCAAATCCTACCTCTAAAAAGTAAACTTGTTTCATCATGCTATATTTCATTCCTCCATTATAATTTTGGGAATGTGTTGTATCATTGTTTCTATAAAATGGTTTCTCCTATTATTGTTTTGCGAATATAAATACTTAAATTAGGTTATGAGTGCCTGTTCTATGTATTTGTGTTGTAGTTTTCTTTCTCCATCCTGACCCTTGAGAGAGAAGATATGATTATGTTGATGACATTTAATCATGGAATTGTGAAATAATTTAGTATTGCATTCTCTATCTTTCATCCAATGTATTTTGGAATCTTGTTTCCAAAGCATCGCTTCCTTTTTTTATGTGTTTCTCTAGATTGTATAGAGTGATTGCCTTTTGATTCAACAACTCTTCTAATATACCCTCTAGGATAATCTGGTGTTGTATGTCTATCATTTTCCTCTCCATGGCTATTTTTGCCCAAAAGATGTTCCCAAAAATCTTCTTGTTCCATCATTTAACAATATATTTTAAGGCTTTTAATTTAAGGTGAAAGGTATGCATGTAGTTCTCACCTTGAATATCAAATCCAAGCCATCATTGTTGCATCAGTTCTACCAAATCTATGTCCTTCAACTAGAAACCTTCAAACATAAATGACATGTTCAGAGGGGCTACCTTTGGGTCCATATTGAGTCTTATGGGCCAATGGTCGGATCTCATGCATGGAAATACTGATGTTTCCAGGCAAATATCTCTTTGTATAATTTTCTTAGATACCAGAAAATGATCTAAACGATAAGCTATTTGGTTTTCACCTCCACGACGATTATTCTAGGTGGAGGTCCTATTATTTGTGTTTATATCTACAAGATGAAGGTCCTTTATATACTCATCAAATGATGTTGAAGCTTGATCTAGCTTACGTATACCTCCTTTATTTTCCTGAGGTATTGGATGTGGTTGAAATCCCCTCAGACAACCCAGAGGTTGTTGTCTATCAATTTTTTGAGTTTTCTCATTGTTTCCAAAAAATTTAGCTTCGCTTTAACATTTGAGGTCCATACATTGTTGACAATACCACTTTATCTCATGTACTAATATATATGAAAGTGCCTATAAGGATTGGTTTTAAAGCCAACCAGCCACTAAAGACTTCCTCATTGGGATTCCGCAAAAATGATAAATCGCCTGCATTTCCTCTAGTGTCCACTGACATTTGTTGGCATCCTTTCCAACATATATCTACTATTTGTGACATTTTGTCTCCTCCTATATTGGTTTCATGTAGTAAAATACTAGTTGGTTTCTCTTTCTTAATATGTTTTAGTAGATATCTATGTTTACCTTTACTATTGATTCCTCTAACATTCCATGATAGGGTCCTCATGATGATGGATTATGTGGGATCAACAAGCTCTCAGTTGAGACGAGAGGCTAGTTCTTGATTCGCCTCACTTCTTTCTTGGGTTTACTCAATTTTTTTTCCATCTCTTGTGAGATCCTTCAAAAGAATCTATTTTCCTTTATCTTTGAAATTATGGAAAGAGCGTGATATTGGGTCCTCAATTAAGTTTTTTTTTTCCAAGCTAAATAAGATTTGGAATATGATTCTTGTTCTTTTGGGGATAACATGTCCAAGTCCTATAGTACCCATTCGTGTACCATAAAAACTAACCTTATTTATTCCTTAGATAAAGTTGTCACATCACAAGACAACAAAGGAGTGACCTCCGCAAAACCTAGAAGGGAATACAAGTCAAAATCCTCTTTCGAGTTCTCCTCCTCCAATTTTCTTTTTAGAATATTGTTGTTAGCTATGATTCCTAGTGTTGAGTCCTCCATATTGATATCTACCTGTATATTATTGTCTTCCTCCATATTCTCAAGTACCCTAAAGGTATTGGTGTCTTCCTTATCCTTTGGGTTTCCGATATTCCTATTCCTTTGATTACACATTTTTTGAGTTACTTGGTGAAACTCTCTTTGTTCACTTTTTTACCCTTTTCCTTATTGTTTTCTTCGCAGAGGACAGTCTATAATCAGGTGACCATGCTCATGACACAATCCACATCTAAACGAGACATGTTTATAATTTATGGGTTGTGTCCATATCTCACCCTGATAGTCTAGATCAATAGATTCTGGTAATGGCTAGGAGATATTCATATATATAGATATTCAGGCATAAGACATATTTTCCCCCTTATGGTCACTTCAAAAACTTTTAGAAAATGTCCTAATGTATTCCTTATCCCTTTGAGAATTTTTTGAATCCAAAAATCTATAAGAAGAGAGTATAACAGTAACCATATCGGTGTTTCTTTGAATTCCTCTTTGTTTGGGTTGCAACATGCTTCCCAATGCCTGATGTAGAGCCCCACATTGTTGAAAAGGTAGGGTATTCCTTTCAAGATATGTGCTTTGTCTTCTAGATTTGAGAATATTACTATTAAAAAATCCTTGGCTCCCAAACGAAGGTCCACCTCTCCCTTTGTTTCTTTTTTTGTTGAATCTAGTGCTCCAGTTCTTTTTCTGTGGGCCAACTGCCAATAAATTTTCAAATGAAGGCATGATCACTCATGTGCTTTCTATTATATTCTAAACATCGAGTAGGAATAACAAACTTATGTTGGGTGTGAAGCATCATTATCTTCCTAATTATTCAGGGGTTTTTGTTTCAGTAGAGTTGGATCCTTGTTCCTAGTAGGGCAGTAACACCGCCCATTTAATTTCTATTAGGGGAGTCTAGGGTGGGCGACGACGAATATTATGAGACCCCCCCCCAAGCGGCTGTTAGGGGGAAGTGCCCTCGAAGCTAAAAATAGATGAAAAACTGCCTTGTAAAATATTGTAATTTTGTAGTCAATCCAGGTCGTTCATTAGGAGGATGATCTTACGATAGAAGTTATGTTAATTTAAGGTTTTTTTTCCCTAGAAGGAAACCCTTGGTTTATATGAGGGAATTGTATTGTGATTGTATATGATTATTCTGAGCAAGAGAGAGAGGAGTTTGTGTGCAAGTGAAGAGAAATTATAACAGATCTGCTATAGGTTGTATCTCTTCATTTTGTTGGATAATATAAAAGGAAGGAATGGTTTTTCCTCTATGGACGAACCCAAATTGGGCGAACCACGTATATTTGTGTCTCTCTTGTTTTATGTGTTTCTATATTTTTTTTCCATAATATTTTGTGTATTTCATTTCTTCGTTAATTAATTTCTAACAACCTAGGGTTTTGAGCAACTTTGGGGATTCAATTTCCTCGTAAACCAATTAGCCACTTATCTCCCACTAATGGAAATGAAAGGAAATTTGTTGAGCTCCCTTGGGGGGTCTTGTTTCCTCCATACATATTACTCTTACCAGTGAGGATGTTTTGGAAGTAGGGGTGTCCCCCTCCTACCTTCAAGTTCATTGGAAAACCATCTATCCTTGAGGCTTCCTTGATTATATATGGTGTATAACTGCAGAGTTGCAGGACTGAAAATTCCCTCACCTCACCACCTCTCATGATCCAGGTTTGAAGCTCACCACCTCTCAAAATCCACCAAAGTCCTAAGAGACCTATCACTCCCAGCTTTTATCTTTTGATCTAACTATAATATAATATAACTATAACTATAACATTTAACATAGCATTACTATTTAAATACCAGAAAATGATCTAAATGATAAGCTATTTGGTTTTCACCTCCACGACGATTATTCTAGGTGGAGATCCCATTATTTGTGTTTATATCTACAAGATGAAGGTCCTTTATATACTCATCAAATGATGTTGAAGCCTGATCTAGCTTACATATACCTCCTTTATTTTCCTGAGGGATTGGATGTGGTTGAAATCCCCTCAGACAACCCAGAGGTTGTTGTCTATCAATTTTTTGAGTTTTCTCATTGTTTCCAAAAAATTTAGCTTCGCTTTAACATTTGAGGTCCATACATTGTTGACAATACCACTTTATCTCATGTACTAATATATATGAAAGTTCCTATAAGGATTGGTTTTAAAGCCAACCAGCCACTAAACACTTCCTTATTGCGATTCCGCAAAAATGATAAATCGCCTGCATTTCCTCTAGTGTCCACTGACATTTGTTGGCATCCTTTCCAACATATATCTACTATTTGTGACATTTTGTCTCCTCCTATATTGGTTTCATGTAGTAAAATACTAGTTGGTTTCTCTTTCTTAATATGTTTTAGTAGATATCTATGTTTACCTTTACTATTGATTCCTCTAACATTCCATGATAGGGTCCTCATGATGATGGATTATGTGGGATCAACAAGCTCTCAGTTGAGACGAGAGGCTAGTTCTTGATTCGCCTCACTTCTTTCTTGGGTTTACTCAATTTTTTTTCCATCTCTTGTGAGATCCTTCAAAAGAATCTATTTTCCTTTATCTTTGAAATTATGGAAAGAGCGTGATATTGGGTCCTCAATTAAGTTTTTTTTTTCCAAGCTAAATAAGATTTGGAATATGATTCTTGTTCTTTTGGGGATAACATGTCCAAGTCCTATAGTACCCATTCGTGTACCATAAAAACTAACCTTATTTATTCCTTAGATAAAGTTGTCACATCACAAGACAACAAAGGAGTGACCTCCGCAAAACCTAGAAGGGAATACAAGTCAAAATCCTCTTTCGAGTTCTCCTCCTCCAATTTTCTTTTTAGAATATTGTTGTTAGCTATGATTCCTAGTGTTGAGTCCTCCATATTGATATCTACCTGTATATTATTGTCTTCCTCCATATTCTCAAGTACCCTAAAGGTATTGGTGTCTTCCTTATCCTTTGGGTTTCCGATATTCCTATTCCTTTGATTACACATTCTTTGAGTTACTTGGTGAAACTCTCTTTGTTCACTTTTTTACCCTTTTCCTTATTGTTTTCTTCGCAGAGGACAGTCTATAATCAGGTGACCATGCTCATGACACAATCCACATCTAAACGAGACATGTTTATAATTTATGGGTTGTGTCCATATCTCACCCTGATAGTCTAGATCAATGGATTCTGGTAATGGCTAGGAGATATTCATATATATAGATATTCAGGCATAAGACATATTTTCCCCCTTATGGTCACTTCAAAAACTTTTAGAAAATGTCCTAATGTATTCCCTATCCCTTTGAGAATTTTTTGAATCCAAAAATCTATAAGAAGAGAGTATAACAGTAACCATATCGGTGTTTCTTTGAATTCCTCTTTGTTTGGGTTGCAACATGCTTCCCAATGCCTGATGTAGAGCCCCACATTTTTGAAAAGGTAGGGTATTCCTTTCAAGATATGTGCTTTGTCTTCTATATTTGAGAAGATTACTATTAAAAAATTCTTGGCTCCCAAACGAAGGTCCACCTCTCCCTTTGTTTCTTTTTTTGTTGAATCTAGTGCTCCAGTTCTTTTTCTGTGGGCCAACTGCCAATAAATTTTCAAATGAAGGCATGATCCCTCATGTGCTTTCTATTATATTCTAAACATCGAGTAGGAATAACAAACTTATGTTGGGTGTGAAGCATGATTATCTTCCTAATTGTTCAGGGGTTTTTGTTTCAGTAGAGTTGGATCCTTATTCCTAGTAGGGCAGTAACACCGCCCATTTAATTTCTATTAGGGGAGTCTAGGGTGGGCGACGACGAATATTATGAGACCCCCCCCCAAGCGGCTGTTAGGGGGAAGTGCCCTCGAAGCTAAAAATAGATGAAAAACTGCCTTGTAAAATATTGTAAT